>JACEFZ010006069.1:202500-298648 GCA_014155875.1 Cepaea nemoralis | reverse complement strand
AGCTGATTAAGACATCCACTAGAACACTCAACAAAATTTTTCAACTCCTCCTTCCCTTTTTATTATTGAGACTCGTGGGGCAAGTGAAGACTCAGGTTCCACCTAGTGTCAGATTATATTCATACACTTCAACAATTTATATGCATAACAGCACAATCAGTGGGGAAAAAAACAAATATTACATCCAACCAACAACCAGATTTCCACCCAAAAACAAAATAACTCCTCTAACTTACGTCCTCACAGTTTGTACTTGCATGTAATATGATCGATGTTTACCAGTGGAGTTATTTCTCTAAACTTATATTTCAGAGAATGGGAGACGCACGCAATACGCACAATGGAAAATACAGGATGGTCGAGATGACAAATGGAGGAAGGGTAAGATTATTATTTGTTCATTGAATGGTTGAATGTTTGGTTGGTTGTTTGGTTGAATGTCTGGTTGCCTGTTCGGTGGAATGTTTGGATGCGTGTTTGGTGGAATATTTCGTTGGTTGAATGTTTGGTTTGCATGTTTGGTTTTGTTTGGTGGAATGTTTGGTTACGTGTTTGGTTTCGTTGAATGTTTGGATGAATATTTGGTTGTATGTTTGGTTGCATGTTTGATTGTATGTTTGGTGGAATGCTTGGTGCGAGTTTGGTGGAATGTTTGGTTGGATGAATGTTTGCTTGAATGTTTGGATGAATATTTGGTTGCATGTTTGATTGCATGTTTGGTTTGCATGTTTGGTTGCATGTTTGATTGTATGTTTGGTTGAATGTTCTGTGGGATGTTTGGTTGCTTGCATGTTTGGTTGCATGTTTGCTTGAGTGTTTGATTGAATGTGTGCTTGAATATTTGGTTGGATGTGTAGTTGAATGTTTTGTTGAACGTTTGGCTGAATGTTTGGTTAAATGTTTGGCTAGTTGTTTGATTGTGTGTTTTGGTGTTGGTGTGGTTGAACGTTTGGTTGCTATTTTTTGTTGATTGTTTATTGGACTTTTGCTTGGTTGTGTGGTTTAATGTATGCTTAAATGTGTGGTTGAATGTTTGGTGAATGTTTGGTTGGTTGTTTGGTAGAATTTGTGATTGAATGTTTGCTTTAATGCATGGTTGAATGTATGGTTGAATGTGGTTTTGAATGTTATGTTAACCGTGTTGTTAATGTATGATTGAATGTGTGGTTGAATGAGTGGTTGAATGAATGGTTGAATGTGTATTTCAATGTGTGGTTGAATGTCTGATTGAATGGTTGGTTGAATGTGTGGTTGAATGAGTGGTTGAATGTGTATTTGAATGTGTGGTTGAATGTCTGATTGAATGGTTGGTTGAATGTGTGGTTGCATGTGTGGTTGCATGTTAGCTTGATATATCCTCATACAGATTCAGTGTTAACTCTCAAGTTCTATCATTGTCGTTCAAGCTGTAAAAAATGATTACACCAGTCAGATCAGGTTGGTGTATAGACTTTCATCTCGACCCGGTACGAAGTACCATACCCGTGGAAATTGTGCTGCAGAGCTCCCCTTCCTTTCTCCAATCTCATAAAACAGCAACATTTGCAAGGCCAGTATTGGAACTTCACACCTTCAGAGAGGCATGCAAGGATGTAAACAGATCAAGATTCAGCACATGCTGAGATTAGGATTGGGTTGATAATGTGTCTTCCACATGTTCTAGACATTTCATCAACATCACTTTCGGAGCCAAGGACAAGATAATACAAAATACATCCTTACTGTTACTAAACATTTATGTTAGTTATCATCACCACCGCCATCATCATCATATAATATCACCAAGTGCCTTGCCACACGACGTTGGACGACCATTCTTCTGCGTGTTTCTCAATCTCCGACAAGTCCCCTAGCAAGAAACCTGATATGGTCAGTGATGTGATAGAACCATCGCATTGTGTAGGCGTCCATGCACGCAGGAATATGTGATCAGTCGTTACCCCACTTAGCGAGATGATGAACGCAGGTATACATCTCCAAGAGAATGGATCAATTTATGTTCTAATATGTTCCCTGGTTTCAGTAAGCAATAGGTATGATGGGCTAATCGTTGAAAGCATGGAACAATATAGACGTGAAAATCCTGAGTATAAAATTAATACACCATGGGAATGTGTGAAAACTAGTATTCAGATTGCAGATACCATCTTGCCAGTGAAGATAAATAAGGAAACGCAATTACGGATAACCGATGACATCTTCAGCAAAACGACTCAACGAAAGAAAGCAAAGAACACTCTACAAAAAACACTCTAGAGTATATATTAATAAACAGAGAAATACGTCACGCGTGAAGAGTTGCCAAAGAAAGTACTTGCAGAACAATGCAAACAAATTGAGTATCGGGAGATAAAACACAACTCAAAAGAATTGCATGAAAATATAAAAAAGATTTACAAACAAGAAAAATAATATAACAGAAAATACCTGGAAACGACAGAGCTGATCGATTGGCTAAGGACAGAGCAAAAGAAGAACAACCTGATGTGCCCATTACATACCACCAAAAGAAAGAATAATAAATCAGTCAGAGGGCCACGAAACCCTACTCAAGACGACTACCACGTTATGGACAGACCAGAACAGGTCATTATTCTGGCCTCAGAGCAGGACACAATAGATTACGCAACCACAGGTATACAAAATCTAAGATTGGTGACTCAGCCATGTGCACATGTGGTTTGGCGTCGCAGACAGCAGAGCACATACTCCAGGAAGTGCCCAAAACTACAACATATCCAGGCGAACCTTCTGGCCTAGACAGACACAGTGGAAGATAAACTCTATGTACCGCTGAGTGAACTAAAAATACTTAGATTCATACAAGAGACAACATTGCAGTTATAGACAAATTTCAGGCGAACGAAAGAAGACTAAGAATAACAGAAAATGGTCGTATTAAAGAAAAAAACTATGGATAAATTATAGTTGATAACACCGACATAATAAAAAGATGGACAGAGTACACAGAAGATTTATTCCGGGACAGCAAGGACAATAAACTAACATTTTATAATACTCAAGATGGACCAAACATATTAAAGGCTGAAACAGAGAAGGCTATTGGAAAGATATAAAAGAAGGAAAGGCTGCAGGTCCTGACAAAATAACAACAGAGATGATAAAATCCTTATCCAACTTTGGCACTGATAAAAAAACAAAATTGTTGCGTATTCCTTACGGGAGGTTGCAGTCAACACCAGCATGTTTCATCTGCTGTTGATGTACGTTCAGAAGTTTGCCATTGCTTTACGAACGACCAGCTCCAATACCACCACGTTATAACACAACGCGACACAGTCTGCATTGATACTGTAACATAATTATGTAATTATATATATATATATATATATAATATATATATATATATATTATATATATATATATATATATATATATAATCATCATCATCATCATCATCATCATCATCATCATCATCATCAAGTGCCCTGTCAAGTGGCATAGGCGTTCATGGTTCTCCACAGATTTCGGTCTTTTGTTTCCTGGATCAACTCTACTGCTGATATTTCATCACACTGCCCAAGAACCCAAGAGCTGTTGATTGTGAGGATAACAGAACTATTAGCTTAATGAGCCACATAACTAAAAAAAAACTACTCAAGGTCATACAAGAAAAAATTCAAAATAAAATATAAGCTAATATATGAGGAAGTAGCTGAAGAACAATTTCGGTTCCGCAAAACCAGCGGCACAAGAGAAGTAATAATCTGTTGCAGGATGTTCATTGAAAAATGTATAGAATTTCAGAAGTGTATATGATTGTTTTATAGACTACAAGAAAGTTTTGGATAGAGTACAACATGAACGAACGAACGAACGAACGGACTTTATTTTCAAAGGGTAACAAATTAGGCACGCAGGCCCGTCTTACATTCGGCCTTTCCAATCACTCTCTTTCGTTCATCAATAATGCATGATATATTCGCATAGGAAAAAACATAGTTAAATGACGACTAATTACGTGCCTTCAAGATACAGGAGTAGTCGGATGGACGTCAGACTTATTAGTAATTTGTACTGGGAACAAGTGGCGTCTATTTGATGCGGAAATAACTATTCGTCTCCCATAGAGATAAATAGAACAGTACGGCAGGGATGTGTACTGTCCCCAAGCCTCTTTAACCTATACACAGAAACAATTTTTAAACAAATTGAAATTCCTGGACTTAACATTAATGGAACAATCATAAACAATCTTAGATATGCAGACGATACCGTGTTACTAGCAAAACGCGAGCAAGAGTTACAAAACCTAGTGGAATATGTAAGCACGCATAGTGCAGAATGTGGCTTAGATATTTTTCTTTTCTTTTAATTCGCATATCCTTTACAGGTCATCGCTGTCAACAGCAGCATCTTTCAGCTGTCTGTTGATTTCTTGGCAAGATTACGCTTAATAGTTTGCGGCTTAGATATTAGCATTCAAAAAAACGAAGACTATGATAATTAGCAGTGTTTGTAAATGAATATCACAGTAAATGGGGAGATACTAGAACAAGTAAAATGATTATCTTATCTTGGACATGTCATAACAGACAATGGCAGAGGTGAAATAGAAATCAAAAAGTGAATAGGAATGGCCAAAATGCTTTCAACGCCATGAAATCAGTATTAACATTTAGAGAAATTAATAACGCATTAAAAATGAAGAATTGTCAAATACTACGTATATTCAACGTTACTGTAGGCGCGGAAGACTGGACATTGAATCAAGCAAATAGAAAGTCGAATAGAGGCCCTGGAAGATGTGGATATACAGACGAATATGTCGTATTTTCATGGAAACAAAAATAATCAAATACAGAGGTTCTAGAAAACAGGGAATGAAGACAGAGATGATGAAAGAAATAAAAAAGAGGCAATTTAAATATTTCGGTCACGTTAAAAGACATGGTTCTCTTATGAAACCACACTGCAAGGTTGAGGGCAAGCGAGCAAGAGGTAGACAACGATACAAGAGGTATGTTAACATCAAGAGATGGACGAACATTAGTCTGACAGAATGTACAGTCAGGGCGAAAGACAGAGATCCATTGCAGCCAACCTTCATTGTGGAGATGGCACCTGATTGATTGACTGATTTTTCTACGTCGCCATGATCTGTCTCCCCAGAACAGGACTCTACTGGAACTAACTTTCAAATCAGAAACTATCCAAACATGAATGTTTATTGCAAGTGAGATTCTGGAGTACACATATTTAAATTCTAAACGTGTTACTGAATTCGTGCACTGTGTTGAGATTCTCGTAGAATGATCTATGGGAAGAGACAAACGCTTATGGAGATATCCAAGTGCAGTGAATGTGATCCTTTACCAGAGGCCAAAACCAAAGAGTTTTTAAAATAATGAATGCCCACATAAGCAACAGCCTCATCTATACCGCATCCTCATGTGCCATGTCGTTAAGAGAGAACGGTCATCTTTCGTTATCTCACACGATCATCAGAGTCGTGGATCATCCAGTTTATCTCTCCTCATAACGTGCCCAACAATCTTGACTGTCTTCGTCTAATTTTTCGAATAAATGTTACTATTTACATGCGGCTCTTGAACTTTCTCATGCGTTGTTCTATCTGTCTATGGCATTCTTTGCATTTTTCTCAGAAAACACATCTTCACTGCCATTGGATGTTGCTCAACGTGTCTGCTTATTGTCCATATTTCACATGCATGTAACAGGAGAGGTTCTATATAGCACTTCAACACTTGAGTGGTCTCGAGGTATGTTGTCCGCCTCGAGTGCTGGAGGTCCAGGGTTCAGGCCCCGGTGAGGACCGGGATTTATTTAAAAAATCCACCTGGACTTCCAGTAATAACATTTCCCCTGGTCTCTGGGTAGTGAGATCGGACGCCCGTGTGTATTGTTGCGCACGTAAAAAATCCCTTGGCAGTTGGAAATCGAAAAAGAGTAGCCTAACGGCGCTGCCCGGGCAAAATTTCGAGTTAAAAATCTACCCAAAGTATTTCAGGATCCTCGCCGATGCAACGGAGTTCGTGCATTGAGCTGAGTTTCTCCAGACTCAGGTTTGAGTTAGGAGGAAAACGGAGCACTTATGGGTTAAACCGTGTGCCGTGATGTTGATCCAACGACTAAACTAAACTTCAACACTTGTTTCACTCATTGCAATTGGTAGCTTTATATTATTCAGTATTTTTTTCCCCATCTGGCAAAAGATGTATCATTCTGTCATCTATGCAGGGTAATTGCGAGCCTGAATAAGTTAATTCTTAAAGCACTTTATAATCCAGTCTTCATTCATCAAGAATAATACAGATGAGCTCACGTGAGAACAGTGTTGGAGGACAGATAAATTATCACGAAATTGAGAAAATGGCGGGGCAGGGAGTGACAAGAGGATAAGGCCGACCTCAATATTCCGAAGAATTTCAAACGTACATATAATCCGACTGCAACTGATACCATTAGTATGGGACTCCAGGCTGATTGTTGAAGAATGTACGAAGCGAGTATGGGAATATCCTTATCGCTATGATGTAGGATGTTAACTCATTTGCGAGTAATACCAGGTACGTTTATTGTAATGAATCTTCCATTAGGATGATCCTGTCAACGGCTATGACGACATAGAACACGAGAAACAAGACCAAGTAGCTGAAGCAGAAGAAACATTAATTGATAATGTCAATCTGCAGATAGAATCACAATCAAGGTACGTATGTATAGCCAAATCTATAAATATTGTTTATAGTAGCTATTGAACACTGATCAAATTCTCCTGTGTTGGTCACAGCAACGTGATCAGTCAATGGATCTCAGTGTGTGTGTGTGTGTGTGTGTGTGTGTGTGTGTGTGTGTGTGTGTGTGCTTTGTTTTTGTTTTGTCTAAAAGGAAGGGGAACATATCATACAAAAAACTACCTCTGATTAACAATAAGAAGAATTTCTTCTTTATGTCATGCAAACCAATTTTATCATATGGGTGTGAATCATGGACATTTAGTTAAGTTAGATAGTTGCGTGCTATTATCAAGACGTTGCAATGAACCCTAGTATTTATTTGTTGTTTATGATTTTATATAGCGGTTTTTACGCTCAGTAGTTTGTCATTGCTTTCTGAACGGCCGACGCGAATGCCACTTGGAAAAACTGCGCCCATACACACGCACATACATATAAACACATACACATGTACGCACACGTAAACAATATAAACATAATTACACACACAAGCACACATACAAACACACATTTACTCACACTTACACATACACATCGTGTCGCCTGTCGTCCTTGGGGGGAAAACAGAATCAACAAACACACCTTTTAATTCCCTTTTTCCAGTTTGGCCTACCGCCGTACCTTTGTCTACATACCCCCCGTTCTGTCTTATGATCATTCTCTCTCTCTCTCTCTCTCTCTCTCTCTCGCTCTCTCCTCTCTCTCTCCTCTCTCTCTCCTCTCTCTCTCTCTCTCTCTGTCTTATCCCAAGTTAATATCCCCCTTCATATTCCTCCAAAACATACCCACACAACACTTTCCTCCAACAATTAATAATATATTTAATGACAAAAACTATGTCAGCTGGGTTGTAGTGTCGGTGTATAGCAATCTATGGTGTAGTCTATCGTGTATGTGAGACAGGACTGTTCAGTCTAGGATCAGCATCACATTCCTCATCATGAAACGGCCATACGACGTAACAATAGCACAGAACTGGAAGGAGCTCACCCGATGATGTATCTGTTCGACCGAGTTTTGATTTATTCCAAACTGTCTGAAACGTTGGAAAGTCTGGTCACCACTGAGTGATTTGATTATTTCGTGTTCTTTAATTTTCCACACATAATATCGGAAATTTAATATAGTTCCTTGAGGAACGAACACAAACACTGTCCAAACAAATATATCACCGATACACTGCTGTCTGTCCATCAATGAAATTTTCAGTTAAGCAGGTCCAATATTATTTTAAAGTTTCTTCCTTTGTATATTGTCTAGGATAACTGTTATTATTAATAATTGTTGGTGATTTGTTATACATCCACTGATCCGTTTCTCTTTTATTGACTCAGGTCTTATGGTTTAGTATCTCAGTAATTGTCTGAATTTCCTATACACAGAGTTCAATCTTGAGGTCAGTTAGCTCTGCACCAGAGTAGTGCCAGTTTCTACTTCTCAGTGTGGTAGGTAATTTCACATTCAAATGGAACCTGTTGAAGAAATAACACCCGGTGATATCAACCCTACTCAGATTCATTATATGTGAGTGTAGGCCTAAGGCCGTACTCAGATTGTAACCTCTATATCCTAATAGACCAATCCTTTATCTCCCCCACCCCCTCTAAATCTAGCTGAATATCTTCTCATGTCATAGCTCCTACCCTACCGAGTGCAATGACACATCACTCCACACATCCTAATTCACGCCTCAGCCTACTGCTACCGGCACTCTTATACTACGGGCACACACGCAAGTTCACTATGCTCGATTACTAAGCTAAAGCACTAACTACCTTATAAAAACTATTTTAGTCCTGAATTGGAATACACATGCACATTCTGTACAAATGTCCGGTGCCTTTAAGCAACCTTGGACATTGTAATTCCTTTTCGAAATAGGACCAAGCATAATTAAACACTTCCTCTCGGTGTCGTCCTCGTTAGCACACTGAATGTAAACGTTATTTTCCAACAGCATATAATTTGCCTGTAAGACGTCACTTGTTCTTCTCCTACCAAGCAATCCCCTTCTCTTCTCTGGTCTTTAGATTTTTGTATAAAAACATGCCGACAATCTCATTTGATAAAGCGATTCTTTTGTTGATATCTGATTCTCCTTTGATATCGACGATGTTCCGTTTCTCTCGTGACATACGTTCACCGTATTCAAAGGAATTCTGACGGTGTTTCATCTGGGATTTGATCTCCACAACAAAACAGTTGTAGCTGGCATAGACTGACGATCTCTGTCCTGTGATCCTTTCGGGTCGACAACCTCCAGTATTTTGTGACACATCTATACGCACATTCAGACGTGCACACGCATACACCCACATACACAAACATAAACACACGCATACACACATATGGACACTCGTACACACCCACCCATCCACTCACACACTTACTCACACATACACGCTGCCTCACATAATCTCACTCTCTCACTCACACTCACTCATTTACTCTCTAAACCACACTAACTCACTCTCCTACTCGCACAGAGAGAGAGAGAGAGAGAGAGAGAGAGAGAGAGAGAGGATACAGAGAGGGGGATAGAGAGAGAGGGGGGTATAGAGAGAGAGGGGGGAATATAGAGAGAGGGGGGATAGAGAGAGAGTGGGGATAGAGAGAGAGGGGATAGATAGAGAGAGAGGGGAGAGAGAGAGATAGAGAGAGAGAGAGAGAGAGAGAGAGAGAGAGAGAGAAGAGAGAGAGAGAGAGAGAGAGAGAGAGAGAGAGAGAGAAATAATGTGGGTAGGACATAGTACAAACAGCAGGATATCTTTTAGTAAAGATGTATCTGCTTGACTTGTGTTGGTTGGGACCTAAGCTACAATGCAGTTTAAGTAACAGAAGAAGGCAGCAGTTGAAAAGTTCAATCGTTTTTAACATCCAGGTCACACAGTGACTTCTGACTGAAGATGTGGCACAGAGATCCAGACAAGAATCGCCATATCCAAAGATCCTTCTACAAGAATGAGCTTAGCCATCAACAACAGAAACATCGCGGCAACTGCAGAAACCCGCCATTTTCCCAGCATCAACAGACGGATGGGAAGCAAACTGTGGGACTACCCAACTATGACGGACAGAGAGTCTGCGGGAGATGCAGGCAAACAACATCCGCTCTCGATGGGATAATGGCTATGAAGTTGTCGGCGTGGCTGAACGGATTAGAACACTCTAGCGCTTTAAAGTCGCTTCAAACTCGACATGGTCGACTTCATTACACCGGGTTTTATCCCATATGGCTCAGTCTCTTTCTTAACGCGAGCTGCCGAAAGCGTCGCACAAACAACGAACTCCTTACCTCCAGCGACGACCCATAGGAAAAAATGCGATCGTGAACTGAAGGACGCGGCCCAGAATCGAACCCACAACCGTTGGAGCCCGAGTCAGATGGCTTGACCACTTCGCCAAGGAGAATCCCTTGCTCTAGCTGTTAAACTTCCGGTGCGCTGATGGCAGAATAAGGGATTAAACCCAGCATCTGTCAGTTGGACTTTAACAGCTGCACATTTCAGAAAGCAAAAGCAAACTACTGAACTTAAAAGTGCCTAACAATCAAAATGGGGTTAATCGCAATTTTCTGCAAAGGGCATGCAATGTTTAATGGTTAGGACCTTTCGCAGACATTGACATGACCGCGGTTGGACCAGGGATCCGTGTCAGCTCTTGTCGTTCGCTACTGACCATCTATTCCCCCTGCTCTCAGGCCTACAGACATGTGATTATCTCAACACTTCACCGGCCCACAGCTGTCTACCGATATGGGACTTGTATTGTTGTTACTGCCATTACCAAGATGTCATTGGCGCTGTTACAGCCGCTATGAAGATGTCATTGGTGCTGTTACATCTGTTGTGAATATGTTATTGTTAATGGTGCAGCCGTAATGAAGATGTTATTGGTGCTGTTACTTGCCCTTATGAAGATGTTATTATTAGTGTTGCTACAACTGTTATGAATATGATATTGGTGCTGGTACAGCCGTTATGAAGATGTCAACTGTACTGCGGTTATTTTATTTCTTAGTCGACGCTGTAAGCGGCTGGCACTGATACTGTCATTGACAGCTCTGCTGACTTGTCTTGCTGTCCTGCTGTATGTGACAGTAGTTCTCGCAGCACAGTCCATTCCCCGAGATCAATACAACCACGTGAGTCAAAATTATCTATATTAATCCTAGGTTTAAAAGAAAACAATTCTTTTTTGTTTACTTGCTTTGAACTCAAAATACGGATTACAGCGTATGGGATACATTTCTCTATTACCAGAGTCTCTCGCCATCAGGCGAACCCACACCGACTTCCGAGGCACTTGTAATGTACGTCCCCATGTCAAGGACGAAAAGTCAATAATTTAGTCGAACTGATCGGTGTAGGGGTTGAACCCGCTTCCTCCCCATCAGCACACCGGATGTTTAAGAGCGAATGGCTGTTGAGCTTGACTTTAGTCCGACTTTGTGAAAACACATGAAGGGTGTAACATAGGTGCAAGCGCAAGCGCAATTGACATACCACTACTTTATCGTTTCTTTACTTATTCAGTTTTCAGTCATTGGAGATTTGTTCGCAATAGACGAGTATTATCTCAGGCGGGCCTATTCTCGCTTGTGGCGGGATCCGCACAGTGGCAGGAGGGGAGATTTGCTCGCAGCAGACGAGCAATATGTTACACAGGACACAGGTCCAGACACTTGCGTTTGACAGGTGTACGTGCCTAGTGGTCCGGGCGCGTATACTACCCTTACCTGCGGGATTTGGCTGAACGCCTCTAAGTCAAAGTCCCAAGGGTTTAGGGTCTGGCCACCGCTCGCCTCCTGCTCGTTGGGGTGAGGTCTCGGAGGATTGACGATGAGCCGCCATTTGTGTGCATCCTACCTTGTTCCAGACGTACTGGTTGTCCTTTCCACTGGAACAAAGAAGTCAAGTTCGAGAGAGGGAACATCTCGTTTGGGCACCACATGTTCTCTGAAGCTCTGTCCAGGCATTGTGAGTTGGAATTTTGGCCAAATTCCAATCCACATACTTTGGTCTGTCAAGACTGCAAGGTGCCACTCACGATCATCATCATCATCATCATCATCATCATCATCATCATCATCATCATCATCATCATCATCATCATCATCATCATCATCGTCGTCATCATCATCATCATCATCATCATCATTGTCATCACCATCATGATCATCATCATCACCATCATCATCTTTATAACCATTATTATCTTTATCACTATCATCATCAACAACACCACAATCGTCATGATCAAACTCAGAGAGAGAGAGAGAGAGAGAGAGAGAGAGAGAGAGAGAGAGAGAGAGAGAGAGAGAGAGAGAGAGAGAGAGAGAGAGAGAGAGAGAGAGAGAGAGAGAGAGAGAGAGAACAAAAAAAATTAAACCTGTGTAATATTTATCACCAATAAAGCAATAAGGTATTCCTTCTCCTTTGCCGTCCTCAGGTACAGGCCACGATGTCCAGTGGGGATCAAATGAGCCTCCAGGAAGTGTGTCTGGATTGTCAGCGTCTTGTGAAGAACCCATACAGCCAGCTCAGAAACGACCCAGTGGTGGCGGCACTCACACAGCGAAAGGAGGGCGACGTCCTGAAATGTTGTGCAGAGAACCGTGTACAGATGTCTGCCATGCTGAAAGCAGTAAGTTTTGTGTTACTTCATTTGACTAACTCTGTTCTAACCATTACCTGATAATTGTTAAGGACGCTCCCCTACCATAGCGGTGGTCTTGGGTTCGATCCGAATCAGAGCGGTTACGAAGTGGCAAAGAAATTAACTTGGGTCTGGGTGGACTCAGCCCTACATGGTTACCGGGAAATGTGTTGTGAAGTAAAGGCGGCCGATGTGATACCGACCACATCCTCCACTTGGTGCTGCCTGGTCTCTACAAGATGGGTCTATCCCCCAAATGCCCAATGGGCTTGGAAAAAGGACCTTTATTTTAAAATAAATAGTTAGGGCATAGTAGTTAGTGTGCTAGTCTTCCAAGACAATGGTGTGGGTTCATTCCCCACTCTAGGCTGGATAATTTTTCCCGACCAGTATGGCTCTGGGGTCGACCCAGTCTCATACAAATGGAAAGCAGTCTATCAATCAATAATTTTTAAAACGAAAATTGCACATTCGGCCTCGATGAACCTGCATCTTTTAGCCTTTGTTAGAGTTGAGGTCCGTGGTTTATGTGGGCTTTTACCCTGCAATTGTCTTTTGCGCTCTTACGAGTTAGTCCTGGCTCGGGCTGGTTATATCGGCTTTCGTGTCTGTGACGTCAGCTGGGGATTGTTCGGCGGCTGTCCTTTGTGCCCTTCTCCTCTGATGGTTTGTTTGGTTGGTGAAGGCTACTGGCTCGTCTGGCTTGACTGTTGCAGTCCTTATAAGGACATTTTACTTGATCTTTTGGCCTCCTTTTTTGTGTATTGTCAGTAGAAGCTTTTCGATGTTTTCATTTTCCTTCGTGGTCTATAGTATGTAAATGTCTAACACTTCATCAACTAATCTATGTGGGACTATGCTTACATGTTCACATTTATCAGAAGCCGCAGTGGCAGTGTGGTTAGAGCGCTTGCCTACCAGGACGATAGTGTCTGTTCAACCACCGACACTGACAGGGTTCTTGTGGCTGGTTGACCATGGGATACCTCACCCCTGTGGAGGACACGTGAAGAATCTGTGACTAAGCTCAGACAGTCTGTATGGGCGTTTAGACAAGTTAGTCATGGCAGATGATGATGATTGATCTACGGACATGGTTATGTCTCCTGCACCGACCTGTTCTTGATCATTGAAACTGTAGAACGGTTTCATCTTATTCCTTTCACTTGTATGAGTTCCGATCATACATGTGAAGCTATTTCTCTTGTTATTTCAATTGTATGAGATTTATACAAGTGATATGACATTTATAGAAACGATCGATATTTCTGAACGTTTGCCGCACAAACGAAGGATATTTCTGAACATTTCCCGCAGCACTTGGTTAAGTCATCCAGCTTCTTCCTTGTGTATCTCTAACACACCCAGTCTCCCTGGTTGTACTCTAGGGTACGTCTGTCACCATCGTCATCAAGTGTCTTGCTTACTGGAGCGGGCAATCATGCATAATTATGCTTCTTTTCTGATAAAGTAAGAGAAGTTATGACTATGCTGTTATGTATTCACTGTGATATAGTCACTAGCGCGCTTATACGCCAAGGCAGTGGTTCGAGTTCAATCCCCAGCAGTGCAGCAAATGTGTCCCTACCTGTACAGTTCTGCGGAGTCGATCCTGCTTCAATGATGCAGACACTGTATCACACTACAATCAGACACTGTATCACACTACAAGCAGACACTGTATCACACTACAATCATGCACACTGTATCACACTACAATCAGACACTGTATCACACTACAAGCAGACACTGTATCACACTACAATCATGCATAATTATGCTTCTTTTCTGATAAAGTAAGAGAATGTAATGTGTCCCTACCTGTACAGTTCTGCGGAGTCGATCCTGCTTCAATGATGCAGACACTGTATCACACTACAATCATGCACACTGTATCACACTACAAGCAGACACTGTATCACACTACAATCATGCACTACAAGCAGACATTGTATCACACTACAATCATGCACACTGTATCACACTACAATCAGACACTGTATCACACTACAAGCAGACACTGTATCACACTACAATCATGCATAATTATGCTTCTTTTCTGATAAAGTAAGAGAATGTAATGTGTCCCTACCTGTACAGTTCTGCGGAGTCGATCCTGCTTCAATGATGCAGACACTGTATCACACTACAATCAGACACTGTATCACACTACAAGCAGACACTGTATCACACTACAATCATGCACACTGTATCACACTACAATCAGACACTGTATCACACTACAAGCAGACACTGTATCACACTACAATCATGCATAATTATGCTTCTTTTCTGATAAAGTAAGAGAAGTTATGACTATGCTGTTATGTATTCACTGTGATATAGTCACTAGCGCGCTTATACGCCAAGGCAGTGGTTCGAGTTCAATCCCCAGCAGTGCAGCAAATGTGTCCCTACCTGTACAGTTCTGCGGAGTCGATCCTGCTTCAATGATGCAGACACTGTATTCCCAGTAGTTTTAAACTCTACTAAATTATGTTAATGTGATATTAGAATATTATTGTCATTTATATTCTGCAGGTTGCAAGACGGCAAGACACAGTAAAAGGTGAGCTACTCTGTGATATCTCATATTCCTTTGGCAGAAACTTCAACGAAAAATAAATAATAATAATATAATAAAATGTATAACTTCTTCTTCTTCTTTTTACAGCATTTATTTCAAAGTGGTTTTTCAATGTAAATGTGGCATACCGAATAGACAATTATTGTGCGCAAGATGTGTGGTTGGAATAGCCGAATGTAAGACGGGCCTGCGTGCCCAATTCTTTCATCATCATCATCAAGTGCACTGCCATCTGGCCTAGGCGTTCATGGCTCTCCACAGATCTCGGTCTTTGGTTTTCTGGATCAACTCTGCTGCTGATATTCCTCCGTGCCACCGTCTCAATCCATCCAGCATCATTTCTCTTGGTCTGCCTCTACCTCTCTTCCACTCGATCTTTCCAGTTGTCGCGATGTTCTCCAATGCCTCTCTTCTCATTGCATGACCAAAGAAAGCTGTTTGTCTCTTTCTTATTGTTATATATAGTGTTCTAGTTTCATTAGCCTGTTTCAGGCAGTCGTTGTTAGTTACTCTGGCAGTCCAAGGAATTCGCA
This sequence comes from Cepaea nemoralis, assembly GCA_014155875.1. Lineage (NCBI taxonomy): Eukaryota > Metazoa > Mollusca > Gastropoda > Stylommatophora > Helicidae > Cepaea > Cepaea nemoralis. The sequence goes on along the minus strand of JACEFZ010006069.1, from coordinate 283,148 downwards.
ACATTCGTCTCAGGAAACACATCTCTGTTGCTTCTAATTTCTTCTTAATTTGTTCTTTTACATTCCAAGATTCACTGCCATACAGCAAAACTGGTTCTACATAGCATTTCAGCACTCTATTTCTTACACTCAGTGATAGTGACCAATTCTTTCATTCCAAAGAATGTGACCAATTCTCAGTGATAACCCAATTCTTTACCGTTTAATAATAAATGTTATTCATTCGCTCGTTGTCTCCTTCTACGTCTCTGTTTCAGTTTCCAACTTAGAACTTCAGGTGTTTGTTTTTCTGTGTTAGGTTGTATTTACATCAAAGACTAAGAATTCATTTGTAAATCCCACAGTAAACGAACTTCGTTTGATTATATAACTGTTTTATAATTGCGCGATCGCTGTGTTCATTATCCATGTTTCTTCACTAAACAATGTTACAAAACACAAAAACACATACACACTCTCTTTCTCTCACAGACGCAATATTGGCTATTCTTATATTTAAACAACGGCAAAGTTGGAGGGAAGGAGAGGCAGGGGAAAACAAGAGAGAATAGCTTAATATCGTGGCACGAAAGAACATCAGTATCGGAGAGGCATGGCAGTACATGAGACAGAAATCTGTGAACAGACATGATCACCAACCCCACTCGACATAGGCCGTAAGATGAAAATATTTATTGACGTAGTTTACGACAATGCATTTCTCATAACATAATTCAAGTTACATATATTCTCAAATGGGGGACTCAAACACAAGTGATTGTTTCATGCTGTGTTGCGTTTATTTTACTGTATTTGGTCCGTGAAATATTTAACGCAAGCACTAATGTGTACCAGTATGTGTCGTTTCCTTAGACGTATTTCCAGCGGCTTTAAAGATATGCAGAAATCGGCAACTGTGTCCGTTCACAAGCAGATGGTATCAGAAACCTGGAACTCACTGACAGGTATGTTGAACAGACAGACAAACCGTGGCCACATAGACAGACACATCATGTCTACACGTAGAGACAGACAAATCGTGTCCACGTTTACATATCAGAAAATAATGTTTATATGTGCACAGAAAAAAATCTTGTTAATATATCTATATAGACAAATATCGTCCTCGTGTAGTCACAGCCAGTCCAGTAAAAGTACTGGACAGTTTTGTACATTGCCATTATAGCTCTTTAACTCTAGGAAGGGGACATGCCAGCTGCACTTCCAAGTGGCAGAGGATGGTAAACGCAGCTCTGGTGACCGATTTTCCACCAGAATAAGTTGACAACTCTGCAGCTGAAAAGAGCAGGGCCCATCACTTGTCATATCAGTCAATAAATCTGCTGTCAAAGGCAGATACATATAAGATACTAGGGACTGTTATGAGCTACAGGTGACACCAGGCCGGCATCAACACTAATGATGGTGAAAGTAATGATGCTGGATGGATTGAAATGATGGCATGGTAAAATATTATCAGCAGAGTTGATACAGAACACCAATGACCGCGATCTATGAAGAGATATGAACGCCTACACAAGTTAGCATGGCATTTGGTGATAATGACGATGATGATGAGTCAGCCACTTCGTGCCCTCTACAGACGCCACGTTGGGTTCATGGCAAGAACTGTGATAATCTCCAGTTACGGTATGAAATTTCGGAGTAAAGGCATTCGCATATATTGATTGTCACTTATAGAATTGAAGGATATAAAACGAATAATAAAACTTACAGAAAATGATGACACAGTATTGGTGGCAGATAATTCAACAGACCTACAACAATTGCTGGACATTGTAATGACAGAGAGTGCTAGGAAAAGGCTCTCCTTGAATATTAAGAAAACAGTAACAATGGTGGTATCAAAGAAAATGGTTGACACCAGAATGTCGAAATAGAAATATAAGGGATAATCTTAACCAGTGGATAATTTCAATACCTAGGAGCATTTATAACATCAGATGGAGATGTACAACAGAGATTAAGAGCAGAATAGGGCAAGCAAAAAGCCGCATTTCAGAAAATTGAAGAGTATCTATTCAATAAGTCATATCACTGAATGTAAGAAAGAGTGTGCTGAAATGCTATGTAGAATCAGTTTTGCTGCATGGCAGTGAATCTTGGAATGTAAATGAACAAACTTAGAAGAAATTAGAAGCAACAGAGATGTGCTTCCTGAGACGAATGTTGCGAATCCTTGGACTGCCAGAGTAACTAACAACGACTGCCTGAGACAGGACAGGCTAATGAAACTAGAACATTATATAGCAACAATAAGAAAGAGACAAACAGCTTTCTTCGGCCATGTGATGAGAAGAGAGGCATTGGAGAACATCGCGACAACTGGAAAGATCGAGGGGAAGAAGAGGCAGAGCAGATCAAGAGAAATGATGCTGGATGGATTGAGACGGTGGCATGGAGGAATACCATCAGCAGAATTGATCCAGAACATCAAAGACCGAGATCTGTGGAGAGCCATGATCGCCTACGCCAGCTGGCAGGGCACTTGATGATGATGACAGAAAATACACCGGACACTATAGAAACTGAAAGCCTATAAGCGTATCAACGCTACATTTCTATTCATTAATCGTTACTCTCAAGTACAAACCAATCGTGTTGTTTTATTTAAATGCACTTATTTTGTCAGGACACAGCATAACGGTTCAGTTTGTTATCGTTGTTGTTATAGATCCAGCATAACGTTTCAGTGTGTTATCGTTGTTATATATCCAGCATAACAGTTCTGTGTGTTATCGTTGTTGATATAGATCTAGCATAACGGTTCAGTATGTTATCGTTGTGTTATAGACCCAACATAACGGTTCAGTGAGCTATCGTTGTTGTTTACATATTCTGAACGTAAACGTGCCCGGGAATCACAAACAGCCAAACTGCTGGGGTTGACTGCTATGTCCTGTAAAGATATGCTACTAACTTTTTCTTGTATACGAGGGTAAGTTTGATATGTAAGCCACAAATGACTGTAGAGGAAAAGCTAAAGATGATAATAACTTGAAACCAGTTTATTTGTGTACATACATTGTCCCTTTATTCGCAACATAATTTCCACCAACATTGATGCACTTATATCCCATCGTTTTATCAGTCCTCCCAAACCGGCTGCATAGAAACTCGTACAACCTTCTTATATCTAACGGTCTAAAATTTCATCCTGCGGGTACCAGGAAATGCCTTGGAGAGTAAAGCGGTCGGTATGATACTGACCTCATCATCCACCCCGTGTCGATCAGTTAATACAATTATGGGTCTAGCTCCGTGTGCTTTGTGGGCTGTAAGGTGTACAAAAGGGTCCTTAACCTTTTTAACGTTCATGTATTTGAGTTTATGGCTTTTGTCATATAAAATAACTCATCCATCTACATGTTGTGTATTAGTTCAAATCTGTAGAATGCCTTCTATTAAAATTTGCAACATTATATTAAAACAAATCTTTAACAAATTGTTTGAAGCAATTCCTGCTATGGGTCGATGGTCAGATAATGCATCACAGTTGTAATCCCGAATGCACGGAGAAATAGGTAACCGAACCAGTCTTCCATCACTTTAGTAGCGATGAGTCTAGGAATCGAATCCGCGTCGGACAGAGCTCATGGCCTATCAGCGCAGTTCCTTATCAACTTCGCAAACCCGCTCGCTAAACATGACATATGTGTGCCAAGGTCCTGTTGATATAGGTTGAGGACATGGCGCGAGTTGTATTAAGCACGGTCGACAAAAGGGAGACCGTGCGACGTGACCTATCACGACATCTACATCTATAAAATGCAATGTAGTCTGTCTGTATCTCTGTATATTTGTTATTTATGCGTTCTCGCGAACGAAAAATCCGATTGAGATGAAATTTTTCTACACGTCTCGACTCATACAACCAATTGTCATAGTTTGTTAGTTTACAACCAGCTATTTACGTAATAAAATTAATTTTGTAATTTACATTAAATTTATATATAGCGAGGGGACTTAACTTAAGAAAAGTTATTTCAAGGGACATAACTTTTAGTAGCCTTTGCTATACATTTTATATATAATTGTTGCATGGTTACTCAAAGCTTTATAAAATGTTTGTCTACAGTTATTTACAGGCATATGCGTTATCTATATCTATAAAACAGACTGTATGTGTTGTGGTTGGCTATGTATTGGATGCGTTCGATAACGGTACATCCGATTCAGATGGAATTTCTACACGTCTTCCTTTCATTCCGTGCAACCGACTGTAATAGTTTCTTAGTGTAAAATCGGCTACTTACTTAATTCTCTTCTCTTCAGCTTTCCGAGCCATTGAGGTCTTTGCTGCAAATACAATCCGTCTCCATTCGTCTCTCTGGTGGACCTTCTCTTGCCAGTCGTTGATTCCAAGTGCTTGTAGTTCTGTACATGTATTATCTCTCCACCGTCTTCTTGGTCTACACTACTTAATAACATTTATTATTTCACTTTTTTCATTATATAATTTCTATATAAGCAGGGGGACTTCACTCTAGAAAAGTTATTTCAAGGGGCATAACTTTTAATAACATTTCTATATACTTATAGTGATATTGTGGACTTACTTGCACTATTGTTAAACTCTTTCTCTATAGTTATTTACAGGTACATGAGTTATAATAAATAATGATATAATCTTTAAGGCATTTTCAAAGTTTTCATAAAAATAATGCATAATGCATAACATTGTAACCCATCTTTTATGCTTAAAGACGTTATCTACAGTCATGCAGGTGATTAAAAACAGTTTTCATTAAAATTAATGGATGGTGTGTGGAAGGACATTCTTTTAAGTTACTGTGCGCCAGGAGCTGGGCGAAACCACGCCGGGTCAGATAGATAGACAGACAGACAGACAGATAGTCGGAACGGGAGCTTATTTTACTACTTATATGAATTAATGAGATGCTCCCCACCAGGGACTGGGTGAAGCCGGGCCGGCTCAGACAGACAGACAGGTAGACAGACAGACAGACAGACAGACAGACAGACAGACAGACAGACAGACAGGACAGGACAGACAGACAGATAGATAGTCGGGAACGGGAGCTTATATGACTACGTATATGAATTAAATGAGATGCCCCCCACCAGGGACTGGGTGAAGCCGGGCCGGGTAAGACAGACAGACAGATAGACAGACAGACAGACAGACAGACAGATAGTCGGGAACGGGAGCTTATATGACTACGTATATGAATTAAATGAGATGCTCCCCACCAGGGACTGGGTGAAGCCGGGCGGGTCAGACAGACAGACAGATAGACAGACAGACAGATAATCTGGAGTGGGAATCTTATATGACTACTTATATGAATTAAATGAGATGCTCCCCACCAGGGACTGGGTGAAGCTGGCCGGGTCAGCCAGACAGACAGACAAACAAGCAGACAGACAGACAGACTGATAGATAGAATAGATCCCTTCCAGGGCCTGGCAGAAACCAGGCCGGGTCAGCTAGTAATATATAATGATACAATCTTTAAGGCATTTTTAAAGTTTTCATAAAAATAATACACCTATTTTAAATACGTGAAAATTTTCTAACTCATCTTTTTATTTCTCTTCGACATCTATACAGTCATCCCAGCATTTTACTGGGTTTTCGTGATAATGTAAGTAGTTTACGTTCAGTAGTTTCAGAGAAATTAGACGTAGACTGTCAAAATGTTTTGGACATGTTATGAGAAGAAATGGACTGGAGAACTTAGTGACAGCTGGCAATATCGAAGGGAACAGACCAAGAGGAAGACCGAGAGGAAAATAGCTGGATGGCTTGACCACATGGCATGGACGAGACAGGAACACTGAGCTGATCCACGACTCTGGTGATCGAGTGAAATGGCGAGTCATGACCGCCCACGCTTTCCTGCATGGCACAGTGATTGATTGATTGAGTTTCAGATTGCCCTATTTAGTTATTGGGATGAAGATTGTTCTCTTCCAATCTGTTCGCCATATTTCGGGAACGGGAACGGGAGCTTATATGAACTACTAACATGAATAATGAGACGCTCCCCACCAGGGACTGGCGAAGCCGGGCGGGTCGTCTTTTTTAGGAACGGGAAACTGGGGCAGGGGCCGAATATGAATTAAATGAGACGCTCCCCGCCAGGGCTGGGCGAAACCGAGCCGGTTTCGTCTATTTGGGTACGGGAACGGGGGCAGGGGCCGAATATGAATTAAATGAGATGCTCCCCGCCAGGGGCTGGGCGAAGCCGGGGCGAGCTCGTCTTTTTTTGGGGGTGGAACGGGAACGGGAGTCAGGGGCCCGAATATGATTAAATGAGATACTCCCCGCCATGGCCTGGGCGAAGCCGGCCGGGTCAGCTAGTTATGTATAAACACGTGAAAAGTTGGCTAGACGTTTTGGTCGGAGAACAAAACGTCACTTTAGTGTCCAGTCAGACTTGGACTTCGTCGGTGTTGGACGTTGTCCCTCGTCAACAGAGCTACGGCTATAACTATGCCGCCTTGTAGAAGTGTGATGTTCGATATTGTTGTACATTGTTTGGACATTTGTGAATTCGTTATGGAACAAAAGATGATGTTCTTGACAGCGTCTTATGTATTGTGTGAGTAAAATAGACTGTGAAAATATACACTGGTGTCCTGTTCCGCAAGCTATGGTGAGTCAGTGATCTAACACATACAGTCTATGAAATCTATGTGTTGTACAATCAGGCCCTGTGTAAATCACGCAGGTGTTTTCTGCCATCAATTATCAAAGTTAAAGAATGCCACGGAGTTGCTGTAACAATCAAGAGCCGAGAGTAGCAGATGCTAGCTAACCATGCAGCTGTATAATCAGGTGCCATGGAGGGTTTGGTTGTTCGATGTTTGATTCTTCACCCTCAAATTGAGTGCTGATAGAGACGGTTTGATAGCTGATAGAGAGCTGCGTGATGCTAGATACTGCTACAATCGGCTCTTGGTTGTTACAGCAACCCGTGGCATTCTTTATCTTTAGGGAAAACAAATGCTAATCTGAATGGAAATACGATGCCAACAATTAACAGAAAAAGCATTGATTTGCGAAAAAAAAATTGTAAAGTAGTGAGCGCATGAGCATTTTCTGTGGCAAGTGCCAACCGTGTCATTACCGCCAAAAGTACCTTGCGGTGTAAACAGGAGTGGGGAAAGAGGGTGGGTGAGAGAGAGAGTCTTGAGCTTAAGGATTAAGCTCGTTGGCTAGTGCACCACCCGTGAACTGTGCAGGTTTGGGTTTTCGTTTGTACCCCACAGAAAAAATATCGATCACCCTACTGAGGATTTGAACCCGAGTCTCCAAAATAGGAGCGCGCGTTCTTGCGACATGAATTGGTATTTAAACATTCAAGGAAAAGCACAAACTCATGCGTCTTTAAATATAAAAGATATATAAGAGTATTAACAATAATCAATCGGACGGAAAGAAGAGAACAAACAGATCTATCCAACAAGAAATCAACATAGAAGAAGACTGGTAATAAAGCAAATACAACTGACCAAATTGAAATATTCTGGACACATGAACATACATTCAGGTCACGACTAGATCAATAATAAGGGACGCGAACCAGGAAAGCTAAGAAGGGCATGCCCACAACGTGGAAAGCTTCAAGATGTGATGGATAAATTAAAAAAGACTTACAGGGGCAACGTTCTGCACAGGATATATAATATATATATATATATAATATATAATATCATATATTAATATATATATATATATATATATCTATATTATATATATGCGGCTCCGTGGCGATGGGTTTTACGGAATCGTTCGTTGCGTTGGTGTTTTTACGAAATGGTATGGGTGCCGTCGTTCAGAAAGCAATGGCACACAACTGAACGTAAACTTACCTGGACAAGACATTACAACAGCAAAAAAAAATAAATGCTAGTGATGACTGCAACGTCCTGTAAATGATATGACCAACTATATATATATATATATATATATATATATATATATATATATAATATAGATACTATATATATATATAATATATATATATAACATCTCTCTCGCTCTCTGTCTCTCTGTCTGTCTCTCTGTCTGTCTCTCTCTTTTCTCTCTGGCAGTGTGTAGTGTGTATATTAGTGTGTGTATAAGACCCATAGTAAACCACAAAACACACATTCATGCCCCAATGCGTACCAGGTACAGTGTGGTGAAGTTTGACCCCAGCAGCAACCAAAGCCTGGAGACCAAAGCGAGGCGCCACAATTCTTGAAGACGGCATGTTATTCTGAAAACTGGCACTGTACTATATTTACACGCAACGTGTCTTCAAAGTATGCAACGAAAAAGTGTCATCAATCAGGTAGGGCTTCCACTTGATGATTCCACATAAAATGGAGCTTTAATGCAGATTGTTCTTTGGGTGTCCCCGGTACTATAAAGTTTAAGGGTCGTGGCAAGAACGATTGTGCTACTGCTGCTGCGCTTCTGCTGCTGCTGCTGCTACTACTACTACTACTACTACTACTACTACTACTACTACTACTACTACTACTATACTACTACTACGACTATACTACTACTAATACTACTACTACTCCTTGTACCACTTCTATTACTACTACTGCTACCTCTATTACTAATGCGCTGCTACTACTATTGCTACTGCACTCATATTATTATTTACATATTATCACCCTGTTTATGCTCTTATTTTCCTGTTCCTGTGTTGCCCTTAGTCTCTTATTTCACCTATCTCTTCCATTCTTATCGTTACTGGTTCCTATGTATTTTGCATGTACCCCGTTAGTATGTCTACAGTCGTCTGTCTGTCTGTCTGTCTGTCTGTCGGTCAGTCGGCTGATCGGCTGTCTGTCTGTCTGTCTGTCTGTCTGTCCTTAGTTCTCATTCTCATCCTCATCTTCTCCTCACCCTGTTCCTTCTCATTCTTCTTTACCTCTTCTCTTAACCTGTGTGTGTTCCATGTTGCTGCTGCCACTGGTCTACTGCTTCTGCCGTCTATAATTGTCCCTGTCCATATATTGTCTCTTTTTCTTATCGCCTGTAAGAAATGGTCAAGCCACGTACATCGCACAAGTCCGCCATGGAACATCAGAACTGGGATACTGCTGACAGCAGTCCACACCCAGGACTACGGTGATGAGGGTGTCATGCCCAGCTTCACAGGTAATGTTGCATGGATGTGGTTGTGTGTGGTGTCCTTCCCATACTCTCTCGCTCCACTGAGATCTCCACGATAATGTCTCTAATTCTTTCATTCGTTTACATTCAACACACGCGTGCTACTTTGGGGAGTGCACTGGGCCGATGTTTTACATTTGGGCCAGCTTTCCCTATTACAAGTGTCCCAAGACATGAGCGAACCCACTCCAGTTTCTGAGGTAATTGTAATTTACACAGCCAAATCAAGGACACGGTGCCAACGTTATGTCCAACAAATAGGCATAAGGAGAAAATCCTGGCCATCAGCGCACGGAACTTTAAGTGTAATCGCTCTTAATCTTTGACCACGCGACTTCCCATAAAGGTATTAGTCAGTGTAAGGCATATGTCATCCTCGTGCAGTTGTTGGTTGTATTCATGTATGGACGCCATATTTACATGCGTTTGAGTTCTATTGAGCTCGCTCGCTTTAAAGTCAAGCGTAGTCCATACATACTGCATCTAGTAACGCTGGACTCAATGTGCGTGTGTATTAGCTTTCCCTATTAACAGTGTCCCTCGCCATAAGGCGAACCCACTCCGACTTCATTGCAGTTACAAGAAATGATATATATATATATATATAGGGGGAAGTTTATTCCATGCTCAGTCTTCGTAGACTTAGATGGATAGGACATCTTAGGAGGATGGATGATGGTAGAATACCAAAGGATATCTTTTTTGGTGAATTACAGATGGGTAAGAGATCTCAGGGTCGGCCTCTACTACGATACAAAGATGTGTGTAAGCGGGACATGATTGATACAGGCATTGATAATGCACATTGGGAGCAAGTCGCCGCTGAACGTGTTGCATGGAGGGCAAATATCAGAAATGGAATAAAGTCAAAGGAGAAAATTATTGCAGAAAAGTCACACACCAAGCGTTTGAGACGTAAGATGGTGCATGATGGTGGAAATGACCACGTGTTCACATGCACCCACTGTGAACGGACATTTACAGCGCAAATTGGCCTTATCAGTCACACTCGCTACCGCCATAGTTAAAAGTTATTATGCCTTTTTAGAGCACAAACTATCGTCTGTCAAGACGGCAAGGTGCCAATGATGATATATATATATATATATATATATATATATATATATATATATATATATATATATATATATATATATATATATATATAATTACAACATAACGTAAAAACAAAGGACTTAGTCTGAATAACATTAAAAAATAATTTGCAATGATAATTACAAAGAACAATTTTATACCAGAATGAAACATCAAAGTGAATGGAACCAATAGTAAAAAAATGTCAATGTGATTTCAGTATTTAGATACTTTAATAACACGATATGAGAGATGCATTAAGAAAGAGAAACGCATAATAGCTCAAGCAAAAGCAGCATTTTACAAGAAGAAGAATCCCATCCATCATGTGCCATGCCGGTAAGCGTGGGCGGTCATGTTCTGCCATCTCACTCGATCACCAGAGTCGTGGATCAGCTCCGTGTTTCTGTCTCGACCATGCCACAAGGCCAAGCCATCCAGGTACTTGCTTCTAGGTCTTCCCATTGGTCTGTTCCCCTCGATCTTACCAGTTGTCACCAAATTCTCCAATCCATTTCTTCTCATAACATGCCCAAAAATTTTGACTGTCTACGTCTAATGTCTCTAATCAATTTACGATCTTCAGTTTGTTTCTTGAAGGACTTGTTCATTGGTCTTTCTGGCTGTCCATGGTATTCTTTGCATTTTCCTCAGAAACCACATCTCTACAGCCATCAGATGTTTTTCAGCCTGACTGCTCATTGTCCACGCTTCACATCCATATAAAAGTACAGGTTCAATGTAGCATCTCAACACTCTTTTTCTCGTTTCAATTGACATCTTTTTATTGGTCAATATGTTTTTCATCTTGCTAAAGGCTACTTTTGCCATGGCGATTCTTGTTCTAATCTCTTCAAGGCATCTCTCCATCAGATGTTATTACTGTTCCGAGATAATTGTACCTGCTCACTTGTTGAAGAATATTCCCATTAACTTGTATATTACATTGTGGTATTTCGTCCTTCCTAGTGACGACCATAATCTGTGTCTTTTTACAATTTAATTCTAACCTAGTTGTTCACTGTGTGTAACAATCGCATCTACTAAATTTTGCAGGTCCTGTTTCATTGTCTGCAATCAAGACTGTATCATCTGCATATCTAATGTTATTGATGCATCGTCCCCCAATGTTGATTCCTTCCATATCTTCAATATTTCTGAAAATACTTTCACTGTACAGGGAAAACAGATCTGGAGACATTACACATCCCTGTCTCACACCCCTTTTAATAGGCTGATATTGGCCTACTTCATTATCAACTCTTATGGCAGCTTGTTGTTTCCAATATATGTTTTTTACAAGTCTAAGATCTTTTCCATCAATTGTAGATCTTCAAGCATCCTTATCATGTTGACATGTCTCACTTTATCGAAACGGCCTTTGTGTAGTCAATAAAGCAAAAGTGTAGATCTTTGTTTACTTCTATAGAACGTTCAATTACGTTCTCAGTATATACACAGCATTTACTGTACCCGTGCCTTCTACAAAACCCACATTGTCTTCTCTCTATTTCAGGTTGTATTTTCCTCCTAACGTCTTTGCATGATAATTCTTAGACAAAATCTTCGTGATGTGACTCATTATACTAATTGTTCGAATGTTGATCACATTCCAAGGCTCCTGATTTCTTTGGATTGCAATAAATACAGAATTACATAACTCCTGAGGTATATTTCCAGTATCATATATTGTATTAAGCAGACTGGTAACTTTATCTCTTCCATATTCTTCTAAAGCATTAATCATTTCTGTTGTGACGCTGTCTGAACCGGGGGTCTTGCCAGATTTCATATGGTTAAGAGCATTCTGAACCTCCATCTTCAAAATTGCTGGTCCTTCATTATTATTTTGAACATCATACTGTTCGTCTCTGTTATCGCATAAAGGTTTTTCACGTAATCTGACCATTACATGTAAGATCTGATCTTTTTCTATTATGACTCTTCCATCTTTTGTCTTTAGGCAGCCTGCTGATGTACGTGTTTCTTTGATTAGTAAGCTCCTGAATTCTTTTGTGCATTAGTTTTCGCATTTTTACTGTTGTGTTGTTTTCAATTTCTCTGCAATTTTTCTCAAGCCATGTTTCTTTGCCTCCTTACATAAGGTTCTGACTTTTCTGTGAATTTCTTCATATTTGGCAGGATTATTTTTGTTCTGTCTTCTTGTTTTCCATTAAGTTGTAAAATTTCTTCAGTCATCCATGTCTTACGGCCCACTTTCTTTACTTTTGGAATATCCTCTGTAATTTATCTTTGTCAACGGGGGCGAGGAAAAAGTTATTTAGAACTATATTGAGTCAATCCTGATGTACGGAAGCAAATAATTGCCAATTAGCAGACAAGTGAGGTGTTATGTGGAAGGTTCGGAGATGTGGTTTTATAGAAGATTTATTAGAACACCGTGAACGTATAGAAAGAGATATGAAGTTATCTTGAAAGAAGTTAACTCACAAAGAGAAGAAGACAATTCACATTCTTTGGACTGGACATGAGAATATGTCGTCACAAAAATGTTGGAGGAGAAGAGAGGCAGGGGGAGACAAAGGAAGAAGACAGTTTGACATACTATGGACAGACATGATCACCCACGCCACTCGGCATGAACTATGAGAAGAGTTTGAGTTCAAGAATCAACAACACTACACTCATGACATTCCCACACGTGCTCCACCTCCTTCTTCAGTATATAGACTACCTGCATTCACGTAGAGAAATGCACAGTACCCTCATCTCCTCTCTTAGAAAACATGGGGTGACCCTCACTACAGTGGACGATTTCAATGCACAGGTGACAATTCCAATGAATGTATTATCATAACATCAACATCATAAATATGAAGCCCGTTGATAATTAGTGTGACGGATTATACGAACTACTGTATGGATAAGAAACATGGAGAACAAGGAAAGCGGTTACAAATAAACAAAAGCATTCAAAAATCTGTGCCTGCGCAAAACAGGAGGAATAAAATTGTATGATAGAATTACCAATGTTGAGCTCATGGAGAGAAAATTCACTAATATAGGTAGAGGATCTCTTATAGAGACAATGGCTACCGTCGTCGACCAGTATGGTCACTGTTAAGAGGGAAAATAATGGCAAACTACCTTCTTGCGGATTATTTACCTTGCAAATATGTTAGATAATAAATAATTTCATTGGCTGGCAGAAAGCGAGGAATGCAATGTTATATCGAAAATGTTTGTTGTATGACAGTGAATCTTCGAATGCGTTGAACAAATTAGGAAGAGTTTAGAGGCAAAGGAAATTGTGTTCCTAAGATGGATGTTGCGAATACCGTTGACTGCCATAGTAACTAACAAGAATTACCTGGATGAGGCTAATGAGGGAAGGAAATTAAAGACAGTTGTCACAAATAAACATTGCCACATACTGAGAAAAGAGACAGAGGAAAACACGATGCGGAATGGAAATATGAGCGGTAGAAGAGGCTACGACAGATCGAACGAGATCATGCTGGACGGACTGAGACGGTGGCATGTAAGAATATCCACTTTATAATTGTTCTAGATCACAAAGAGCCGAGATCTGCGCAGAGGCATGCACGCCTACGCCATTTAGCAGGTCACGTGATGATGATGATGATGATAATGTTATATGAGTTTACATTGTATGTGAATGAAAGTTTATATATGTGTGTACAGGCCTGCCATAATGTATTGTATGTGTTGTGTGTTTATATATATATATATATATATATATATATATATATATATAATATATATATATATATATATATATATATATATATATATATATATATATATGTGTGTGTGTGTGTGTTGATTGTGAGGTAAGGGATTCAACCCCTATACCGTTTAGTGGACTAACATATTGACTTCTTGCCCTTGACTTGGGAACATAATTATAAATACAACAGAAGCTGAGTGGGTTCGTCTGATGGCGAAGGACACTGGAAAGCTAATCCACATTCAAACATCAAGAAAAACAATCTTCCATCTGATTTTATGATTATCATCAGATAATCAAATTTATAGACTTGGTTAAGCATTGTTCTTTCTATTGTGATATCACATTTTCTTGTTTCAATATTCAAGGCAAGTTTTTCTACGAGCAGTATGAAGATCCCCTGCCGGCTTGCTAGGCCAGTCGCAGGTTTAGGAGAACAATCTGACCATAGGGAGACCATCCCCTATGACAAGTCATACTAAATGCATCAAGAAGAGATAAGATCAGAAATGAAGAAATCGGGACTAAAGTGGGGGTTATAGTCGCGCTAGATTTTATTAAAAGGCAGTAAGTCAAATGGTTTGGCCATGCAGTTAGGTTACCAACTAACAGTATACTACAACAAGCAATGATGTACAGACCAGAGGGAATCAGGGGAAGAGGCCGATCCCGTAAACGACGTTCGCAGGGAATAAAGAGTTACGGTTCGCAGGAATAACAGAGTCCATGGAATATCGGTACATGAAGCCCATAAGCGGGCACTCTCCCGCTGTTTATACTTCACCTCGACACCGCAAGGTACAAGAGAAACATGATGAGATGAGATGAGATTCAACGGAAGTCATTAGTTTGCACTATCTATTACTTTCTAACAGTTCTTGCAGATCTTTTGTGTTTTCAGTGATCAAGACGGTCACACTCAGGCCATCACAGAGACACTATGTATAATTTTGTAAATGTTGAACTAAAATATTGTATATGTCTTTCCAGGTGGAGTTTTCCAATTGCAGTCAGGGGATTTCATTCAAGTATTTCTCAATGATGTCGGCCTGGTACATTTTAACAGAATGTCCTCCTACCTCGGCCTGGTCATACTCAGTAAATAACACTTATATATTATTATGCACCAGCGATGGAAAAAGGAATGTCATCATATTTGTTAGAATGGAACACATTAGGAGACTTGTGCACTAGGAAGTTTTAACTTTAAAAATGTAAAACTATTTGGGTTGAAACACTGAGAACAAATAAACTGCCCAAATGCATAAATGGGTGCCTGCCCAAAATAGAAGAAATAAATGGTACGACAGAATATGGCGCACATTGAGAGAACTAAAAAATGCCAGTGAACAAAAACAAGTAAAGTAATGACGCTAAATATGGATAGGCAATCCTTTAGACAACATGATATGTTTATAACTAGAAAGACCTTTGTCTAGAATAAACTGAAATATGCCTTTTGTGATCAGGATGGTTGTATATACATTCATTCACTCTCAGATGGCGGCCTTTATAATGCTCAGATATTTAAAGCCAAGACCAAAATTAGGAGGATACTGATCAAAGAGTTACTTTTTGCAAATAATTATGTAATTACGACCCACTCTGAGGAAGAATTACACCGTCTACTATCTGCAGTCTCCAATGCTTGTTCTGAATTTGGTTTAACAATTTGCAAAAAGAATACGCTGATTATATCAAAACGTGCACATGGGATACCATCAATCTTTATTTAAGACGCCGAAATGGAAATAGTAGACCATTTTACATATTACATTCAGAGGTAAATAGCAAATTATCCTAAATCAGGACATCAACATCAGGATTGGTAAGACAGCAACAACAATGAACAGGTTAAGAAAAAGTGTCTAGGAGAACAGGAAGCTTACTGTATGCTTGACATGAGGTACGGCTACATATGGTCTTGTATGGTTGACATGAAGGATAGCTACATATGGTCTTGTATGGTTGACATGAAGGATAGCTACATATGGTCTTGTATGGTTGACATGAAGGATAGCTACATATGGTCATGTGTGGTTGACATGAAGGATGTCTACATATGGTCTTGTATGGTTGACATGAAGGATAGCTACATATGGTCTTGTATGGTTGACATGAAGGATAGTTACATATGGTCTTGTATGGTTGACATGAAGGATGTCTACATATGGTCTTGTATGGTTGACATGAAGGATGTCTACATATGGTCTTGTATGGTTGACATGAAGGATAGCTACATATGGTCTTGTATGGTTGACATGAAGGATAGCTACATATGGTCTTGTATGGTTGACATGAAGGATAGCTACATATGGTCTTGTATGGTTGACATGAAGGATAGCTACATATGGTCTTGTATGGTTGACATGAAGGATAGCTACATATGGTCTTGTATGGTTGACATGAAGGATAGCTACATATGGTCTTGTATGGTTGACATGAAGGATAGCTACATATGGTCTTGTATGGTTGACATGAAGGATAGCTACATATGGTCTTGTATGGTTGACATGAAGGATAGCTACATATGGTGATACATGGTTGACATGAAGGATAGCTCAGATGGTGATATATGGTTGACATGAAGGATAGCTACATATGGTGATATATGGTTGATATGAAGGATAGCTACATATGGTGATATATGGTTGATATGAAGGATAGCTACATATGGTGATATATGGTTGACATGAAGGATAGCTCAGATGGTGATATATGGTATATATGAAGGATAGCTACATATGGTCTTATATGTTTGACATGAGGTACAGCTACATATGGTCCTGTATGGTTGACATGAAGGAAGCTACATATGGTTGTCACGAAGTGTGTACACCGTCAACTGGACGGCGGTGCTTATACGCTGCCAGCGATAATGAAGTAACCAAGTCGACTCTTAGGTTGTCCAGGGAAATGATGACCTCTATAGATCCCAGACTAATGGTCAAGACCTGGCGGGCTGCGCTCTGCGACCAAAACCCAACACAGTCAAACAAAGGAAGAGCCACGCAGGAACGCACTGTGAAGCAATGAAGGTCTGAGTTATTATTTTCCAGGGCGATGTGTTCTACACGGTAAACAATCACATTTGCAAGCGGCCACATATCACGCGTTGACACCATCAATTTGAGAAACATGTACTCCTGCCACAAATCACTCCTGACCCAGTCTCATGCCTCTAACAGTGTCTGTCAGTGTTGTGGTCATGCAACCCTGTGGAGTGTGGCCGGCGTCTGGCGCTGTCACCCACGGCGGGTCAGACTACCAGCATCTTCGCAGTATGCGCAGTCGACGTTCAAAGCGAACTGGCTGGGGTGAAGCCGCCTTGCACCTGCTACAAACGGCTTTCTGTGGCTTAGTGCTAATGGTTCATCATATCTGTTGTCTTCTGTCTGGTTGGCTTAGTGAGTGGTAATGATCAAAGTGTTGAAGGATGTCTGTAAACTGTTGACTAGTGGCAAGTCTGCAATGAGCGTCTGTACGGGTTGAAGTTAGTTAGTTAGTCGACAGATCATCCTCATTGCACATCGAACCATTCAGTCCATAAGTGCTCGGATCCCCTCCTCAACAAATCCCGCAGCGTGTTGCGGCTAACGACGCCAGTTCTGTGTTGGTTTATCAATCTTCTTTGGCTTCCTGCGTAGTGTTCTTGTTTGGCCACTCCTCTTTTAATTTGCTGTTCTCGCAGTCTGGCAATGGTTGTAGATTCACAGTCATCACTTGGTTCACGCAAGAGTCTTACTTCTCGTAGAGCATTCAGAATGTCAGCCTGGTCCATGGCGCGTCCGCCTCTCCACAGTAGCCTCACATGCGAGCTTGTCAGCCCGCTCATTTCCTTGTACTCCCGCATGCCCTGGCACGAAGATGAAACTAATCTTTGTCAGCCGAGACCGCTCCAGAGGCAGCCAACCATTCTCTTCGGATCGACCCCTCCTCTATCCTCTTGGGTTGAAATGTAGAGCTGAAGTGTGTCTATGTGACAATCGCGTTGTCATACAACGATGTTTCGTGACGTAGCGTACACTATGTCACTGAGTGCTCTCGTGTATTGTTTTATCTATTTTATTAACTGATGTGTGTGCTCAACAGTTCTTACTTTAGACACTTGTCATTTGTCATATGACAATGGTCTTGTATGGTTGACATGAAGTATAGCTATATATGGTCTTGTATAGCTGACATGAAGGATTGCTACATATGGTTTTGTATGGTTGACATGAAGGATATCTACATATGGCCTTGACTGGTTGACATGAAGGAAGCTACTTATAGTTTTATATGGTTAACGTGAATGATGTGGTGTGTTCTTTGGGTCAGAGAGAGTTAAGTGGTGGGGTTTTGTGAGCTGAACTTCGACTTCGAGAGCTAGGGGCATTAGATGTGTAAGTGAGCTACATGTCACACGTTTTATTGTTATATTCCTGAAGAAACCGTATGTGTACTAAGAGCTAAAATATTACCTAGTTAGTTAGTTGCCGTTCTCCGTGGCGATGACGTTGCGGACGTGATTCGCAATGCCGCTTACCCGCGTTCGAAATACAAGGGTTACCTATTTGGCAGCAGACAGTATATCGCGGGTTTTAACGTGTTGGTATGGGAGCCGGTCGTTTAGAAAGCATTGGCAAACTACTGAACTACCGTAAAATTTGTCAAGTCATCAACAACGGCAGTAAAATGCCGGTGTTGACTGCAACGTCCTGCAAACTATATGCAACTTTTAAAAAAGTTAGTTAGTTGTTGGATTATCCTCACTGCACATTGAACCATTCAGCCCACAAGTGTTCTGGTTGCGTCCTTATAATCTGCTACAGTGTGTATCGGTTGATGACACCACTTATGTGTTGGGTAACTTTTTGGCTTCCAACGTTGTGCTCTTGTCATTCATAACCACTTTTGACTTCTTGTTCTTGTAGACTGTTCAAGGTTGTAGCTTCACGGTCATCACATGATTCGTTTAATCGCCCCGCCTCTGAAGGCACCCAGTATATCGGCCTGGTCCATAGGTCATTCCCTGTCCACCTGAGCTCTGTCTGCAGGGATATAAGCTTGTTCATTCCCCCTTACACCCGCATGGCATGCACAAACATGAAGTTGATTTTTCCCCCCAGACGTATTTCCCTCAGCAATTCAACCCACTGTCTTTGAACCCAGTCCATTTCGACCTTCCTGAGCATACTCACTGAGTCACTGAGAAAGCATGCCTAGGTAATAATCTCTGTCTCCAACCAGGCTATAGCGTCCGTTTCTGTCATGACCTCCGTAATCAAGCTATTTATTGTCAAAGCGTTGTAGTCGTTCTTCAGTTCTCCCTCCAAATTGAACTGTAAAACCCCATGAGCCCATCAACAACAGATTCATCTGTGTAAATGACTACACCACCCGAAGAAGAGATCCCAAATATAAGGGTTAGAATGATTATAATATATAAACTTGGCCATCGCAAATTAGTACCGCTGTTAGGAGGACTGGTTGTGCGTGTTTGATGGGGAAAAGAGCAAGAGAAGGACAAAGACAAACACTTACATCGCTTGACAAATTGATATAAACAAGAACAGACCACTGTATGTGTAAAACCTTTCATGTCATCGTGATAATTGAAATAGGCCAGAATTCACAACATTCGGATATGTATGTACGCTATTACTGCAGTGCTGGAGAAGTGAATACGTGACACACACGCACACACACCCACCCACACACACACCCCACACACACACACATACATACGCACACAGTGTATTCAATCCCCGCTGTTTGTGTGTCAGAGACACATTCTGCATGTTCACCGGGTGAAATGAATGTCCTGTATATTTTTTTTATATTGTCGGATAAGAATAAATCCGTCATGTTCTTCTGACCAGATGTCAGGTACAGAAGATATTAAAATGTATTTGAACAAAATTATATCCCAAACTTGGCTTTTTTGTCTTTTTGTGTTTAGAAGGTTTACATTATTTGAAAGATTGCACACAACTTTGTTCCACTGTATTGGCAGTGAATCATGGGACGTGAAAAAAACCCAAAAAACTATGGGTAGCTTGGTCAGATGAGGGTTCGATGTCAGCTCTCGATGTCAGCTCCAGAAGGAAAGACTGACCACCTATTGCCCCGTGCACTCAGGCCTACAAAATGTGGTGGTTCAATACTTCACATAGCCACAGCTGATTGCTGCTGAACAGTTTGTGTGTGTGTGTGTGTGCGGGTGTGAGATTGTATATGTGGGTGGGTGTGTGTGAGTATGCGTGAGTGTGTGGAGGTAACGGATATGTGATTTCTTGCTAATAGGTCACTGTGTCTTTTTCAGGATGTAACTGTAAGATGTAGCACCTCTGAACAGATTACATCCATGATAACTTGAGACTATCAATCTCTATGCATGAACACTTTTTCCTACAGTTTTTCCAAGATAGTACCATTATAACCAAGTTTTTGAAATATCCAACTGCCATCAGATTTTGAATGCGTGTTACTTGCACGTGGAACCGGCTGTGTTTCATCCTTAATTGAGAAAGCCCTACATTCCATCTCACCACTGAAATGATGAGACGGACTTTCAATATCACTAGAAACTATTTGTTAATGTCCTAATTCCTAGATTTATTCTAGGATTTGAACCAAATAACTGAAGAGCATAATATATACACCCTAATCTCTCAACCATGCTATCACCACATATAATTCAAACATTTGTTAAGTCCTCACAGTTAAACAGCTCAGCCTATTGGGGCTGACATTTTCAAGTGTTTGTAACGGAAGAGCATTCTGTCACAGAAGATCAGTTTGTCACAGACGATCAGTTTTGTTTTTTTTTACAGAAGATCAATTTGTCATAGACGATCAATCTGTCACAGTAGATCAGTGTGTCAAAGAAGATCAGGTTGTCACAGAAGGTCACTGTGTCAGAGAAGAACAGTCTGTCATAGAAGATCAGCGTGTCACAGAAGAGCAGTATGTCAGAAGATCAGTGTGTCACAGAAAATCAGTGTGTCAAAAATGTCAGTGAGTCATAGAAGAAGGGTTTGTCACTGAAGTCCAGGTTGTCACAGATGATCAGTTTGTCACAGAAGATCTGGTTGTCACAGACGATCAATGTGTCACATAATATTAGTGTGTTACAGAAGATCAGTTTCCCACAGGAAATCAATGTGTAACAGAAGATCAAGAAGATCAGTGTGTCGCACAAGATTAGTGTGTCACGGAAGACCAAGAAGATCAGTTTGTTATAGCAGTTCAAGTAAATCAGTGTGTCACAGAAGATCAGTGTGTCACGGAATATCAGTGCGTCACATAAGATCAGTGTGTCACAGAGGATTAGTTTGACATAGAAGATCAGGTTGTCACAGAAGATCAGGTTGTCAGAGAAGATCAGTTTGCCAAAGCAAACAAATTTGTCTCAGAACATCGATATGTGTGATAAAACATCAGCGTTTGTTACAGGTAACCAGTTTGTCACAGAAGATCAACACGTGTAACAGATAACCAGTATTTGTACAAGAGGACCCGATTTGGCAGTAGATCGGTAATTTCTGACAATAGATCTTGTGACGTAGGATCAGTTTGACGTACACGATATGTATTTGGGACAAAAGATCTGTGTTTAAAAAATAAATCTTGTGATCAAAGATCTGCATGGATGATAGAAGAACAGTATTTGTGGCAGAAGGCCAGTTTGTCTCAAAGAAATCTAAGTTAAGGAGAAGATCAGTTTTTGTGTCAGCAGAAAAGTTTCTGTAGAAGACAAGTATTTATTATTTTAAAAAAAAGTTTTAATTGCAGAAGACCAGTATTTGTGTTGTAAGGTAAGACCAGTGTTTTCGCAGAAGACCAGTATGTGGGCAGAAGTCCAGTTTGTGTCAGACGACTACCAGATTGTGATAGAAGACTACCAGATTGTGACAGAAGACTACCAGTTTGTGACAGAAGACTACCAGATTGTGACAGAAGACTACCAGATTGTGACAGAAGACTACCAGATTGTGACAGAAGACTACCAGATTGTGACAGAAGACTACCAGATTGTGACAGAAGACTACCAGATTGTGACAGAAGACTACCAGATTGTGACAGAAGACTACCAGATTGTGACAGAAGACTACCAGATTGTGACAGAAGACTACCAGATGTGACAGAAGACCAGTGTTTGTGATGGAAGACCATTGTCTTTTGTCTCATATTCTTACCTCCTTTGTCTAACAACTTATAACATGTTTAACTTCAATGACTATCAACTTATGACATGTTTACCTTCAAAATCTAGCAACTTCACACATTTTTACCTCTATTGACATGTTAACTTCCAAAGTGTGCCAGGTCTTAGTCAGATATGACTGAGCTACCGTATGACAGTAGACGGTACTACCTGCTTTCTGTTAGCCGAATGTTGGGCGGCGCTTACCAAACCCGACACCCCATATTGTGCCAACGGCTTCGGCGGAAGAGCGCAATTGGGAGGGCACAAGCCTTACCCTGGTGTGAGGAAATGCAACCTAAAGACAAAATGTCATGCAGGGCAGACCAGGCCCTAAGCCTTGGTTGGCAGTTGGTCTAGGATCTAAGCTCCGACAGGTGGACAGTTAGAGCATTGCTTTGCTGATCCGGCAGCTTGTCTTGTTCCAGATGTAGGGGTGTTACCTTTCCTCTGGAGTGAACTAGGCAGGCCGAGAGATGGATCCATGCTGCATGGGCAACACATGATCTTTATATTTTAGCCCAGACTTTGTGCTATGTGTTCATATGCACCCACTGTGGACGAACATTTACATCGCGAATTGGCCTTATCAGTCACATTCGCTACAGCTTTTTATTTTAGTTATTATGTCTTTTTGTAGCACAAACTATCGTCTGACCAAGTCGGTAAGGTGCCAATGACCTCCAAAGTGTAACAACTTTCGTTTTGAAGGGATGCACAAAGAGGAACAGCCCTACAAGAGTTTGTATTTTTTAAAGTAAAAATCTAATCTTATTTCAATGAGATCATATTCTGTATATCAATTCATTCAGGTGCCATTGAAAATCGTTTTGCTTGCTACATGTGGCACTCGTGCCATGGCATGCCGACTCTTGCTATAGCTATTACTTTCACAGTAAGTGCAGTAATTGCTCAAGTAGCTCTGTAACCCAAATCAATGTGTCTTTTTCTTTTTCTTTTTCTCCAGCTTCTTCTTCGTCGTTGTTGTTGTACTATATTCTCTTTCACTTCTGCTTCTCATATTCTTTATCCTTCTCCCCTTTCTTTATTCTGCTGCTGCTACTTCTTCTCTTCCTCCTCCATTACCTGCTATATATTGCCCCACTTCAGGCATTGCCTTGGCAGATACTGTCGAAGAAGTGTGAAATGTTAAGCTTCCACATACTTCGATCAACAGTATACCGTGGTTAGGTAGACAGTTACCTTCTTCTATGCCTGTTTTTAACGATTCCGAAAATTAATTGGTTTTTATTCTAAGAGACTGATTCTACATAGAACCATACTGGATGGCCTCGCTATACGTGGCTTCGATATTCGTTGTTTCGCTATAACGTCGTTGTCACATAGGGAACTAACTTCACTTTACGTCGCTACATTTAAACATAACGTCGTTTTGAGGCTGGGCCAATTTATGCAGGTGCTGACAAAATCAAAGCGGGTGCTAAAAACATAACCCCTTTGAGTGCTTCCAGGATCACTCGTACCAGAAGTGTTCTTATGGAGAACATGGAAGCACTATTGGCCGTCAGGGTAGAAGACCAGAACCAACGGAATAAGCCTGTGAGCAAGATGATTAAGAGAAAGCAAAGTCTCTCTATGAAGATCTGGCTAAGAAAGCGTGTGAGAGCAGTACTAGTATTGCTTATGCTAGTATTTGAGCGAGTCGTGTTTGGTTTGAGCGCTTTAAGAAGCGTTCATGCCTGCACAACATTCAGACAACAGGTGAAGTGGCGAGTGCTGATACTGCAGCTGCGGAACGTTTCCCTGCAGAGTCAAAGGCCATAATTGAGGAGGGTGGTTACTGTGCAGCAGACATTGGACTAATTTTTTGTTCAAGCATAGAAGAGCCACGAAAAGAGGCAGGAAGAGCTTACAGTTTCATCCTCAGATGAAGAGGCATAATTTATTGCCTCTACGTCCCAATAGCTCTACCACTCGCCCTCCAACCCACCTCTTTTCAGCCAATAAATATCAACAACCATCAAATAAACATTACTGTGGTACACAATACACAGTATTTCATTTAATTCTATGGGGCATAGTGTTTCGCTATACGTTGTTTCACTTAACGTCGCGTTTTACAAGAACGTTACCCCCGACGTTTCCAGGAGCTTTCCAGTAGTGGACGTGGAAAAAAATATAACCTGTCTCTCCTTAGTTTTAACCTCTTTTGTGGTAAGAAAGCGCCACTGCCACAACTTCGGTAATCCTCGATCAATGCAACACACAGGATCTTTGAGTCAGGTGCCGACTTCAGACTACAACCAGAGCCGGTTCTCCTGGTATTCTTCATTTTACTGTGCCAGAAAGGTAATCAACGTTATCTAAAGTGCTATTTATGCGTAGAATGTTGGTAGCTATAAGCCTAGTTCTGTAAACTGTTGGTGCATTCTCACAGGCCTTCTCCCTGTCAGCATGTTAAGCTGACCTCTTCAAGCGCGATATCCCTCCACTTTTTCCCCCCACATACATTTTAACCAAAAGACGTGTCTCTTTCTCTGGTGAAAGAATCTTGTTTGTCCTTGATCTCGTTCAGTAATGTAGTTTTGAACCAAGAAGACACAAACAACAGATTTTACAGTTTACCGCCTGCCATATTTCGTTAGATCTCCTCATGCGCACATTACAGAGTTAACTATGGTACGAAGTGAATAGATAAATCAGATTTTGGCTGAAATTCGTCAGACATAGTATCGCTCATACTGCTCAAATGTAGGCAGATGTTACCAAGACACATTGTCACTGTTATCACTCAAATTTCAAGACACTAGTCACTCAAATGTCCACGCGTGTGTCACTCAAATGTCACTGCACGGGCCACTCAAATTTCCAAGATCGTGTCACTCAAATGTCCACGCACGGGTAACTCAAATGTCCACACATGTCTCACTCAAATGTACAGACACTTGTCACTCTAATGTCCAGACACGTGTCACTCAAATGTTCATACACGTTTCACTCAAATGTCAACGTACGGGTAACTCTAATGTGCACACACGTCTAACTCAAATGTCCAGACACTTGTCACTCTAATGTCCAGACACGTGTCACTCAAATGTTCATACACGTTTCACTCAAATGCCCACGCACGGGTAACTCAAATGTCCCACACACGTCTAACTCAAATGTCCAGACACTTGTCACTCTAATGTCCAGACACGTGTCACTCAAATGTTCATACACGTTTCACTCAAATGTCCATACACGTGTCTCCAAGGCACACGAAGGCGTGCCCTAAATGTCTCTCAGTCGGCCAAGTATACTTAATATCACACCTCCTGCAAATGACTATGTACATGCGACCTCGAGATATACAGGGAAAAGAGTTTATAAAGTAAACGTTGTCACTGGTAAATAGGCATAGACATAGGAGGGCAGGCGCCAGGAGAACAAGACGAAAAGTGGAGAGACTATGGTTTCAACCATGTAGAGTGGGATACTGGAACTGTCGTAGTGCCAGGCAGAGAGGTCCTGTATTGGAGAGGCCTAATATATGATTTTGATAGTCCTCATGCTCCAGGAGTTAAATACAGATAAATACCATTGCCCTGGGTACGTCAGTTATATAAACCCCACTGGGCAGAAGAGACATGGGCAAGGTCTGCTGGTGAAGAAAGGAGTAAAGCATGTGGCACTTGACTTGAGCCAGTGGAATCACAGTGCAAGAGAGGTCCAGGGTATACAAATGGAGATTGGTGGCTTAAGTTGGAACATCATAAATGTATATGCCACAGTGGACTGTTTTGTCAGAAAGGAACAATGGGACTGGCTTAAGGAATTAGAGGACTTACCAGGTGATAGGCTACTCATATGTGGAGACTTCAATGCGAGAAACAGAGATTGGGACAGTAGTGGAGAAAATCGACAAGGAATTGCACTTGCGGATGCCATGGTGGACTCCGAGGTGGTCTGCATAAATGATGGTAGGCCGACTAGAATGGCAATGAGGCCTGGCGATGCAGATACTGCTATTGATTTGGCACTTGTCTCCCAGTCATCAGTCCTTGATGTAAGGTGGACTGTTTTGAATGACCATGGGAGTGATCACATGCCATGCTCAGTCCTGATCTCTAAGTCCAGGAAAGTTAAGGCTGGGAGAGCGCGCAAGACCTTTCCGGTATGAGCGGAGCGACAGCCTTCTTGGACGCCTCAGACATGGGGCATGCAACAGGACTGTTAAAACTCCTTTTTTGCAGCCCCCATGGTGGACCCCAGAAGTAGACAATGCGTGGAAAGCAAAGAGAGCTGCAGTGAAGCAGCTAAGGAAATTGCGACAGACACCCCTAAGCTCACGAGAGGAAGTGGACATAGCGGAAAATGACAAGAAAGACAAGGTGGAGGCTTTCAAGCGATGTGCTGCAGAGGCCAAGAAAGTAAAATGGGAATGTTTTATGAAGGAGATTGGAGGTGATAAAACACTGCATAAATTCTGGAAACTGTACAGACAAATGCAAAGAAAAGATCGGCCTATGACAGTGGGAACAATTTATAAAGAGGATGGGGTACGCTTGACAACAGACAAGGAGAAAGGGGAGGCGTTTCTCCAGAGATTTTTAGAGCAGACCAATCATAGTGATGCGGATACCAGGGATGCAGTTAGAGTGGAATTATCTGGCACAATAGAGAATATGCCTTACGAAGACATCATACTGTTTGAAGATGTTAAACATATTTTGCAGAAGGCAAAAGACACGGCACCAGGGCCTGACAGTGTCAGGTATGGCCACATGAAGGCTTTGAGCGATGTAGACCTGAAGGAGATGGCCGGCTGCTTTAATCAGAGCATTAGGACAGCGTCAGTACCGCAGGATTGGCTGCATAGCTATCTCATCCCTCTCCCAAAACCATACAAGGATCATTCAAAGCTTGGCGGCTTTAGGATCATCACCCTTCAAAATACATTTGGGAAGGTTTTAGAGAAGATAGTCGCTGTTAAGCTGCAGGATATTTGGAAAGGGGGAAGCTTCTTCCAAGAGGCCTGGGGAGCTACAGGCCAGGAAAAGATACCTGGTCAAATGCAGCCACCTTTGCCTTTGACGTTTATGAGGGGTTCCAGAGTAGACAGGAAACGATGGCGGCAGCGCTTGATCTCGAAGATGCGTACAATAGAGTTCGCTATGATATTTTGATGACCGCACTTATGGAGAAGGGGGTCAATCCCTGGTTGGTGAACTGGATAGCAGCCGTCCTGCATTCTCGTCAAGGTTGCTCTCCGTCTAGGCGCATGGACCTCAGAGCCACATATTTTAACCCCGGGACTGCCACAGGGATCTGCAATCTCACCGGTGCTCTTTAATGTGTATACGAGCAAGATTGCATACCTAGAAGCACCAGGGGTTGGAAGGATTCTAACATTTGCAGATGATATTCTTGCATACAGGCAGGGGAGAAATAGGGATCAAACAGCCCAGGAGCTACAGGTGACAGTGGACAAAGTGATTGACTGGTGCACTGAAATGAGTGCTGTCATCAACCCGGAAAAGGCGGCGGTGTTGTGGTGCTCTCTGGACAATAGGATTGTGAGAGATGATACCCCAAGCCTCACGATAGATGGTAGAAGCGTCAACAGAGAGAACAAACTGAAGTATCTGGGAATCACATTTGACAGGAGTCTGTCCTTCAAGGACCATGTGGAGACGGTTGTGACAAGATCTCAAAAGGGACTCAATGCACTTAAAACTATGGCTGCAATGGACACAGAGCAGAGAATGCTCTTCACACTATACCAGCACTTGATCCTCTCAGTGATTGATTATGGACTAGGAATGCTCACTGTCTCAAAGAGTCAGCTGGTGAAATTAGAGCGCATACAGAATGAAGCGATGCGGGTCATTCTGGGATGCACCAGAGACACTCCAGTAGTGTGTATGCGTTACATCCTTGGTCTTCCTACTGTTGCTAGTAGGCACAAGGTGATGCAAGCGAAGGCATACCTCAGAGTAGCTGCAGACACAGATCACCCGTTGCATGAGGCGCTGGACGTAGTTAAGGGTCAGAGACTGATAAGAGGGAAATCATGGATGGCTCAGGCGGAGGATACGATCAGACAGGTGTGCCCCTTGGAGAACATCAGGCGAGGAGAGGAGTGGGTCAGAGTGCCAGCCGTGCAGTCAGACTTGTGCAGAGTTGTAATAACATTGAGCCGGGAGTGCAGGGAGTGGCCAGCAGGGGCCACGGAAGTGGAAATTCAGCAACTAATTCAGGAAAATTCTCGCCCGGGTGATGTGATTATCTACACGGATGGGTCAGTGTTGAGAGGTAGGAGAAGTGCCTGGGGGTTCTTGGCAAAAACTAATGGTCGGCGTTTGGTGCAGGAGAGCCTGGCGTATGATAACACTACATCTAGCTTAAGAATGGAGGTGGAGGCGGTCAGTGCAGCTTTCCGCTGGATAGAAAACACGATACATACACACATTGTGATTGTAACTGACTCAGAAAGCATGCTGAGAAGGGTGAGAACAGGTAGGCTTCGTGCAGAGTGGCTTGCTTCGCTTCGGAGGTCACGGGTAGTAAGCATCACCTGGATCTTTTCTCCTGGGCATGCCGGTGTGCTGGGGAATGAACAGGCGGACAGATTGGCTGGCTCGGCAAAATTTGGTGGAGTATTGATGCATGACAAGGCAGACGTGGTTGCGGCCTTGTGGGAGCACGTGTACACCTCGGAGGAGCAGATGGAGCACCATGGTCTGGTAAGAATGAGACAACGAGGTGTGACGAGGGGATCTGGCCGACGCTCGGCGCTCGGAGGAAAGGCGAGACGGACATATAATCAGATTGCTACTGGAACTATTAGTGTTGGAACTCTTCGCTGGCTGCTGAGGATGGAGGACGGAGCGCTTATGGGAATGTCCCGAATGCTGTGATGTCGGTTCCTAAATCAATCAATCAATCAATCAAACTGGTAAATGTGGCTGATGCCTGGGTAACGTAACTGCGCGTAAGACTTTAGTTGCAGTCAACCCTAGTATGTTGTGCTGTTTGTGATTTATCATGAAATTTGTACTTCAGTAGTTTGCCATTGCTTTCTGAAAGATTGACGCTCATACACTCGAAATCAACGCAAGACGGCCTGCTTCCAAATCGTCTGCAGCTGATTTCGAACCCTCTACCCGTGTGTCGGGGAATTGTGACATGTGTTAACTACCCCTGGCCACAATGCCAACAAGTACAAAGTTTAGTTTACTTTAGTCGATGGATCAACATCACGGCACACGGGCGTAATCCATAAGTGCTCCGTTCTTCTCCTAACTCAAACCTGAGTCTGGAGAAACTCAGCTCAGTGCACGAACTCCGTAGCACCGGCGAGGATACTGAAATACTTTGGGTCGATTTTTTAACTCGAAATTTTGCCCGGGCAGCGCCGTTAGGCTACTCTTTTTCGATTTCCAACTGCCAAGGAATTTTTTACGTGCGCAACAATACACACGGGCGTCCGATCTCACTACCCGGAGAAATTTTATTACTAGAAGTCCACGTGGAAAAATCCCGGTCCTCACCGGGGAATGAACCGGGACCTCCAGCACTTGAGGCGGACACCATACCACAAGATCACGCGTCCCCCGTTTGTTGTAACTGATACGTCGGACATTTATAGTGTGATTTGATTTTTTGTTTTTTTGTTTTTGTTTTTGCATATCCTATTTACAGGACATTGCAGTCAACATTAGCATATTTCAGCAGCTGTTGACGTCTTGGCAAGTTTTACGTTCAGTAGTTTGCCCTTGCTTTCTGAACGACCGGCACGTACCTGTCCTTAAAAAACCATCGCTTTTCATCGATACTCCGTCCGAAAACAATCGGCGAAATCCGAAACCGACGAACACTGAGGCAATCATTTCCATATGAATCAATGTAAATACAATTAATTCGTTCTTGACACTCCAAAATGCATACCAAAATAACATTTTATTGAGAATAAATAAAGTGTTTAATACTATTTTTCGGATTCAGGCTTGACTGAAATAACACCTTCGCAGTGTCTAGTAACACTGTGTATGCCAGTGCGCTCTTGAATGTTTCAAACCATCCTCTGCTGGCTTTAAAATCACTAAGTACACTAGCACTCGTCCCAAGCATACCAACAGTCTTGCTTTTCACAAATGATTGCCTCCGAAACAGAATCGCTATCTAACTAGTTTATACAAATTAATAATAACTGTTCGACATCTTCATTTGTTTGCGATCTCTGTTTCGTTAGCACCGTTCATACCTTTGCTACATTAGCTTCCTTTATTTCATTCTTTTTTTCACCACAATGGAACTTATCGTGGAATAGCGACTTCCCGTACAATGCGGCCGATTTCAGAAACTTAATACCCGCTCTCGTATTTTATTATTAGCAGTGATTCTCACACAACGAAAAACCACGTCAAACTAGCAGAAGAATGCGTGGCCCTTTGTTTTCGCAAACGTAGCAGCGAGATTATGCTGCGGGACAAATGTTTCGCGGAAAAAAATCGAGGAATACCGAAACCAACGATAACCGAAGGCAAGAAAATTCGAGGCTTTACTGCACTAAGGTAATTTTCTTTCTTGCATACCTCAGCGCTTCATAAACAGTTTGTTGATACTCTTCTGTAGACAACAGTGAGTGCTGTGGTGTAATAAGAGCTGGGGCATGGGGTGGGAAGGGCCCTGTGGGAAGGGCCCAGTGGACATTCGCGTTAAATGAGCGGGTGTGTACGTGAAGACAGAGTGGAAGGGGAGGTAAGGTGAGAAAATGTGGCAGTCCTGGAGATATGATGATGCGCTGAGAGTGAACACTACGAAGGTGTGCTCCAGTGGTTGTCCATACAATCCATGAGTGCGTGCCAGTACTGGGCTGACCATAGCAGGCGAACGTCAAAGAGCAATGAGATTGTGATAATAGTAAAAAAATATCTATATCTCTATGCTCATTTATGTTTGTACTAAAGACATGCTAAGGTCTGAGTGGACTGATGTGTGTGAGCGAATGTACATACACTCACACACAACAATACACACACATACACACACAATCATATACACAACAATGTAATATGCAAGTAAATGGGAATGTTCTTAAACAAGTGAATCGGTACAATTATCTCGGAACAGTAATACCATCTGATGGGAGATGCCTGGAAGAGATTAGAACAAGAGTTGCCTTTTACAAGATGCAAAACATTACTGACATATAAACAGATGTCAAGTGCAACGAGAAAAAGAGTGTTGAGGTGCTACATAGAACCTGTACTTTTGTATGAATGTGAAGTGTTGACAATGAACAAACAAGCTGAAAAACATCTGATGGCTGTGGAGATGTGGTTTCTGAGGAAAATGCAAAGAATACCATGGACAGACAGAAAAACCAATGACCAAGTACTACAGGAGACAAATGAAAATCGTAAATTGATTAGAGAAATTAGACGAAGACAGACAAAAATTTTTTGGACATATTATGAGAAGAAATGGATTGCAGAACTTAGTAACAACTGGCAAGATCGAGGGAAACAGACCAAGAGGAAGACCGAGAAGAAAATACCTGGATGGCTTGGAAACATGGCATGGGCGAGACAGGAACACTGAGCTTATCCACGACTCTGATGATCGAGTGAAATGGCGAGTCATGACAGCCCACGCTTTCCTGCATGGCACATCATTATATATAATATATATATATATATATATATGATATATATATATTATATATATATATATATATATATATATATAATATATATATAATATATATATATAGTATATATATATATATATATATATATATATATATATATAATATATATATATATATATATATATATATATATATATATATATATATATATATATATATATATAATATATATATATATATATATATATATATTATATATATATATATAATATATATATATATATATATATATATATATATATAATGTGCCATGCAGGAAAGCGTGGGCTGTCATGACTCGCCATTTCACTCGATCATCAGAGTCGTGGATAAGCTCAGTGTTCCTGTCTCGCCCATGCCATGTTTCCAAGCCATCCAGGTATTTTCTTCTCGGTCTTCCTCTTGGTCTGTTTCCCTCGATCTTGCCAGTTGTTACTAAGTTCTGCAATCCATTTCTTCTCATAATATGTCCAAAAATTTTTGTCTGTCTTCGTCTAATTTCTCTAATCAATTTACGATTTTCATTTGTCTCCTGTAGTACTTGGTCATTGGTTTTTCTGTCTGTCCATGGTATTCTTTGCATTTTCCTCAGAAACCACATCTCCACAGCCATCAGATGTTTTTCAGCTTGTTTGTTCATTGTCAACACTTCACATTCATACAAAAGTACAGGTTCTATGTAGCACCTCAACACTCTTTTTCTCGTTGCACTTGACATCTGTTTATATGTCAGTAATGTTTTTGCATCTTGTAAAAGGCAACTCTTGTTCTAATCTCTTCCAGGCATCTCCCATCAGATGGTATTACTGTTCCGAGATAATTGTACCGATTCACTTGTTTAAGAACATTCCCATTTACTTGCATATTACATTGTTGTGTATATGATTGTGTGTGTAATGTGTGTGTATTGTTGTGTGTGAGTGTATGTACATTCGCTCACACACATCAGTCCACTCAGACCTTAGCATGTCTTTAGTACAAACATAAATGAGCATAGAGATATAGATATTTTTTTACTATTATCACAATCTCATTGCTCTTTGACGTTCGCCTGCTATGGTCAGCCCAGTACTGGCACGCACTCATGGATTGTATGGACAACCACTGGAGCACACCTTCGTAGTGTTCACTCTCAGCGCATCATCATATCTCCAGGACTGCCACATTTTCTCACCTTACCTCTTCCACTCTGTCTTCACGTACACACCCGCTCATTTAACGCGAATGTCCACTGGGCCCTTCCCACAGGGCCCTTCCCACCCCATGCCCCAGCTCTTATTACACCACAGCACTCACTGTTGTCTACAGAAGAGTATCAACAAACTGTTTATGAAGCGCTGAGGTATGCAAGAAAGAAAATTACCTTAGTGCAGTAAAGCCTCGAATTTTCTTGCCTTCGGTTATCGTTGGTTTCGGTATTCCTCGATTTTTTTCCGCGAAACATTTGTCCCGCAGCATAATCTCGCTGCTACGTTTGCGAAAACAAAGGGCCACGCATTCTTCTGCCTAGTTTGACGTTGTTTTTCGTTGTGTGAGAATCACTTGCTAATAATAAAATACGAGAGCGGTATTAAGTTTCTGAAATCGGCCGCATGTACGGGAAGTCGCTATCCACGATAAGTTCCATTGTGGTGAAAAAAGAATGAAATAAAGGAAGCTAATGTAGCAAAAGGTATGAACGTGCTAACGAAACAGAGATCGCAAACAAATGAAGATGTCGAACAGTTATTATTAATTTGTATAAACTAGTTAGATGCGATTCTGTTTCGGAGGCAATCATATGTGAAAAGCCAGACTGTTGTATGCTTGGGACGAGTGCTAGTGTACTTAGTGATTTTAAAGCCAGCAGAGGATGGTTTGAAACATTCAAGAGCGCACTGGCATACACAGTGTTACTAGACACTGCGAAGGTGTTATTTCAGTCAAGCCTGAATCCGAAAAATAGTATTAAACCACTTTATTTATTCTCAATAAAATGTTATTTTGGTATGCATTTTGGAGTGTCAAGAACGAATTAATTGTATTTACATTGATTCATATGGAAATGATTGCCTCAGTGTTCGTCGGTTTCGGATTTCGCCGATTGTTTTCGGACGGAGTATCGATGAAAAGCGATGGTTTTTTAAGGACAGGTACGTGCCGGTCGTTCAGAAAGCAAGGGCAAACTACTGAACGTAAAACTTGCCAAGACGTCAACAGCTGCTGAAATATGCTAATGTTGACTGCAATGTCCTGTAAATAGGATATGCAAAAACAAAAACAAAAAACAAAAATCAAATCACACTATAAATGTCCGACGTATCATTACAACAAACGGGGACGCGTGATCTTGTGGTATGGTGTCCCGCCTCAAGTGCTGGAGGTCCCGGTTCATTCCCCGGTGAGGACCGGGATTTTTCCACGTGGACTTCTAGTAATAAAATTTCTCCGGGTAGTGAGATCGGACGCCCGTGTGTATTGTTGCGCACGTAAAAAATTCCTTGGCAGTTGGAAATCGAAAAAGAGTAGCCTAACGGCGCTGCCCGGGCAAAATTTCGAGTTAAAAAATCGACCCAAAGTATTTCAGTATCCTCGCCGGTGCTACGGAGTTCGTGCACTGAGCTGAGTTTCTCCAGACTCAGGTTTGAGTTAGGAGAAGAACGGAGCACTTATGGATTACGCCCGTGTGCCGTGATGTTGATCCATCGACTAAAGTAAACTAAACTTTGTACTTGTTGGCATTGTGGCCAGGGGTAGTTAACACATGTCACAATTCCCCGACACACGGGGTAGAGGGTTCGAAATCAGCTGCAGACGATTTGGAAGCAGGCCGTCTTGCGTTGATTTCGAGTGTATGAGCGTCAATCTTTCAGAAAGCAATGGCAAACTACTGAAGTACAAATTTCATGATAAATCACAAACAGCACAACATACTAGGGTTGACTGCAACTAAAGTCTTACGCGCAGTTACGTTACCCAGGCATCAGCCACATTTACCAGTTTGATTGATTGATTGATTGATTTAGGAACCGACATCACAGCATTCGGGACATTCCCATAAGCGCTCCGTCCTCCATCCTCAGCAGCCAGCGAAGAGTTCCAACACTAATAGTTCCAGTAGCAATCTGATTATATGTCCGTCTCGCCTTTCCTCCGAGCGCTGAGCGTCGGCCAGATCCCCTCGTCACACCTCGTTGTCTCATTCTTACCAGACCATGGTGCTCCATCTGCTCCTCCGAGGTGTACACGTGCTCCCACAAGGCCGCAACCACGTCTGCCTTGTCATGCATCAATACTCCACCAAATTTTGCCGAGCCAGCCAATCTGTCCGCCTGTTCATTCCCCAGCACACCGGCATGCCCAGGAGAAAAGATCCAGGTGATGCTTACTACCCGTGACCTCCGAAGCGAAGCAAGCCACTCTGCACGAAGCCTTACCTGTTCTCACCCTTCTCAGCATGCTTTCTGAGTCAGTTACAATCACAATGTGTGTATGTATCGTGTTTTCTATCCAGCGGAAAGCTGCACTGACCGCCTCCACCTCCATTCTTAAGCTAGATGTAGTGTTATCATACGCCAGGCTCTCCTGCACCAAACGCCGACCATTAGTTTTTGCCAAGAACCCCCAGGCACTTCTCCTACCTCTCAACACTGACCCATCCGTGTAGATAATCACATCACCCGGGCGAGAATTTTCCTGAATTAGTTGCTGAATTTCCACTTCCGTGGCCCCTGCTGGCCACTCCCTGCACTCCCGGCTCAATGTTATTACAACTCTGCACAAGTCTGACTGCACGGCTGGCACTCTGACCCACTCCTCTCCTCGCCTGATGTTCTCCAAGGGGCACACCTGTCTGATCGTATCCTCCGCCTGAGCCATCCATGATTTCCCTCTTATCAGTCTCTGACCCTTAACTACGTCCAGCGCCTCATGCAACGGGTGATCTGTGTCTGCAGCTACTCTGAGGTATGCCTTCGCTTGCATCACCTTGTGCCTACTAGCAACAGTAGGAAGACCAAGGATGTAACGCATACACACTACTGGAGTGTCTCTGGTGCATCCCAGAATGACCCGCATCGCTTCATTCTGTATGCGCTCTAATTTCACCAGCTGACTCTTTGAGACAGTGAGCATTCCTAGTCCATAATCAATCACTGAGAGGATCAAGTGCTGGTATAGTGTGAAGAGCATTCTCTGCTCTGTGTCCATTGCAGCCATAGTTTTAAGTGCATTGAGTCCCTTTTGAGATCTTGTCACAACCGTCTCCACATGGTCCTTGAAGGACAGACTCCTGTCAAATGTGATTCCCAGATACTTCAGTTTGTTCTCTCTGTTGACGCTTCTACCATCTATCGTGAGGCTTGGGGTATCATCTCTCACAATCCTGTTGTCCAGAGAGCACCACAACACCGCCGCCTTTTCCGGGTTGATGACAGCACTCATTTCAGTGCACCAGTCAATCACTTTGTCTACTGTCACCTGTAGCTCCTGGGCTGTTTGATCCCTATTTCTCCCCTGCCTGTATGCAAGAATATCATCTGCAAATGTTAGAATCCTTCCAACCCCTGGTGCTTCTAGGTATGCAATCTTGCTCGTATACACATTAAAGAGCACCGGTGAGATTGCAGATCCCTGTGGCAGTCCCGGGGTTAAAATATGTGGCTCTGAGGTCCATGCGCCCTAGACGGAGAGCAACCTGACGAGAATGCAGGACGGCTACTATCCAGTTCACCAACCAGGGATTGACCCCCTTCTTCATAAATGTGGTCATCAAAATATCATAGCGAACTCTATTGTACGCATCCTTGAGATCAAGCGCTGTCGCCATCGTTTCCTGTCTACTCTGGAACCCCTCATAAACGTCAAAGGCAAAGGTGGCTGCATTTGACCAGGTATCTTTTCCTGGCCTGTAGCTCCCCAGGCCTCTTGGAAGAAGCTTCCCACTTTACAAAAAATCCTGCAGCTTAACAGCGACCATCTTCTCTAAAACCTTCCCAAATGTATTTTGAAGGGTGATGATCCTAAAGCCGCCAAGCTTTGAATGATCCTTGTATGGTTTTGGGAGAGGGATGAGATAGCTATGCAGCCAATCCTGCGGTACTGACGCTGTCCTAATGCTCTGATTAAAGCAGCCAGCCATCTCCTTCAGGTCCACATCGCTCAAAGCCTTCATGTGGCCATACCTGACACATCAGGCCCTGGTGCCGTGTCTTTTGCCTTTTGCAAAATATGTTTAACATCTTCAAACAGTATGATGTCTTCGTAAGGCATATTCTCTATTGTGCCAGATAATTCCACTCTAACTGCATCCCTGGTATCCGCATCACTATGATTGGTCTGCTCTAAAAATCTCTGGAGAAACGCCTCCCCTTTCTCCTTGTCTGTTGTCACGCGTACCCCATCCTCTTTATAAATTGTTCCCACTGTCATAGGCCGATCTTTTCTTTGCATTTGTCTGTACAGTTTCCAGAATTTATGCAGTGTTTTATCACCTCCAATCTCCTTCATAAAACATTCCCATTTTACTTTCTTGGCCTCTGCAGCACATCGCTTGAAAGCCTCCACCTTGTCTTTCTTGTCATTTTCCGCTATGTCCACTTCCTCTCGTGAGCTTAGGGGTGTCTGTCGCAATTTCCTTAGCTGCTTCACTGCAGCTCTCTTTGCTTTCCACGCATTGTCTACTTCTGGGGTCCACCATGGGGGCTGCAAAAAAGGAGTTTTAACAGTCCTGTTGCATGCCCCATGTCTGAGGCGTCCAAGAAGGCTGTCGCTCCACTCATACCGGAAGGTCTTGCGCGCTCTCCCAGCCTTAACTTTCCTGGACTTAGAGATCAGGACTGAGCATGGCATGTGATCACTCCCATGGTCATTCAAACAGTCACTTTACATCAAGGACTGATGACTGGGAGACCAGTGCCAAATCAATAGCAGTATCTGCATCGCCAGGCTCATTGCCATTCTAGGTCGGCCTGCCATCATTTATGCAGACCACATCGGAGTCCACCATGACATCCGCAAGTGCAATTCCTTGTCGATTTTCTCCCTACTGTCCCAATCTCTGTTTCTGCATTGAAGTCTCCACATATGAGTAGCCTATCACCTGGTAAGTCCTCTAATTCCTTAAGCCAGTCCCATTGTTCCTTTCTGACAAAACAGTCCACTGTGGCATATACATTTATGATGTTCCAACTTAAGCCACCAATCTCCATTTGTATACCCTGGACCTCTCTTGCACTGTGATTCCACTGGCTCAAGTCAAGTGCCACATGCTTTACTCCTTTCTTCACCAGCAGACCTTGCCCATGTCTCTTCTGCCCAGTGGGGTTTATATAACTGACGTACCCAGGGCAATGGTATTTATCTGTATTTAACTCCTGGAGCATGAGGATATCAAAATCATATATTAGCCTCTCCAATACAGGACCTCTCTGCCTGGCACTACGACAGTTCCAGTATCCCACTCTTACATGGTTGAAACATAGTCTCTCCACTTTTCGTCTTGTTCTCCTGGCGCCTGCCCTCCTATGTCTATGCCTATTTACCAGTGACAACGTTTACTTTATAAACTCTTTTCCCTGTATATCTCGAGGTCGCATGTACATAGTCATTTGCAGGAGGTGTGATATTAAGTATACTTGGCCGACTGAGAGACATTTAGGGCACGCCTTCGTGTGCCTTGGAGACACGTGTATGGACATTTGAGTGAAACGTGTATGAACATTTGAGTGACACGTGTCTGGACATTAGAGTGACAAGTGTCTGGACATTTGAGTTAGACGTGTGTGGACATTTGAGTTACCCGTGCGTGGGCATTTGAGTGAAACGTGTATGAACATTTGAGTGACACGTGTCTGGACATTAGAGTGACAAGTGTCTGGACATTTGAGTTAGACGTGTGTGCACATTAGAGTTACCCGTACGTTGACATTTGAGTGAAACGTGTATGAACATTTGAGTGACACGTGTCTGGACATTAGAGTGACAAGTGTCTGTACATTTGAGTGAGACATGTGTGGACATTTGAGTTACCCGTGCGTGGACATTTGAGTGACACGATCTTGGAATTTTGAGTGGCCCGTGCAGTGACATTTGAGTGACACACGCGTGGACATTTGAGTGACTAGTGTCTTGAAATTGAGTGATAACAGTGACAATGTGTCTTGGTAACATCTGCCTACATTTGAGCAGTATGAGCGATACTATGTCTGACGAATTTCAGCCAAAATCTGATTTATCTATTCACTTCGTACCATAGTTAACTCTGTAATGTGCGCATGAGGAGATCTAACGAATATGGCAGGCGGTAAACTGTAAAATCTGTTGTTTGTGTCTTCTTGGTTCAAAACTACATTACTGAACGAGATCAAGGACAAACAAGATTCTTTCACCAGAGAAAGAGACACGTCTTTTGGTTAAAATGTATGTGGGGGGAAAGTGGAGGGATATCGCGCTTGAAGAGGTCAGCTTAACATGCTGACAGGGAGAAGGCCTGTGAGAATGCACCAACAGTTTACAGAACTAGGCTTATAGCTACCAACATTCTACGCATAAATAGCACTTTAGATAACGTTGATTACCTTTCTGGCACAGTAAAATGAAGAATACCAGGAGAACCGGCTCTGGTTGTAGTCTGAAGTCGGCACCTGACTCAAAGATCCTGTGTGTTGCATTGATCGAGGATTACCGAAGTTGTGGCAGTGGCGCTTTCTTACCACAAAAGAGGTTAAAACTAAGGAGAGACAGGTTATATTTTTTTCCACGTCCACTACTGGAAAGCTCCTGGAAACGTCGGGGGTAACGTTCTTGTAAAACGCGACGTTAAGTGAAACAACGTATAGCGAAACACTATGCCCCATAGAATTAAATGAAATACTGTGTATTGTGTACCACAGTAATGTTTATTTTGATGGTTGTTGATATTTATTGGCTGAAAAGAGGTGGGTTGGAGGGCGAGTGGTAGAGCTATTGGGACGTAGAGGCAATAAATTATGCCTCTTCATCTGAGGATGAAACTGTAAGCTCTTCCTGCCTCTTTTCGTGGCTCTTCTATGCTTGAACAAAAAATTAGTCCAATGTCTGCTGCACAGTAACCACCCTCCTCAATTATGGCCTTTGACTCTGCAGGGAAACGTTCCGCAGCTGCAGTATCAGCACTCGCCACTTCACCTGTTGTCTGAATGTTGTGCAGGCATGAACGCTTCTTAAAGCGCTCAAACCAAACACGACTCGCTCAAATACTAGCATAAGCAATACTAGTACTGCTCTCACACGCTTTCTTAGCCAGATCTTCATAGAGAGACTTTGCTTTCTCTTAATCATCTTGCTCACAGGCTTATTCCGTTGGTTCTGGTCTTCTACCCTGACGGCCAATAGTGCTTCCATGTTCTCCATAAGAACACTTCTGGTACGAGTGATCCTGGAAGCACTCAAAGGGGTTATGTTTTTAGCACCCGCTTTGATTTTGTCAGCACCTGCATAAATTGGCCCAGCCTCAAAACGACGTTATGTTTAAATGTAGCGACGTAAAGTGAAGTTAGTTCCCTATGTGACAACGACGTTATAGCGAAACAACGAATATCGAAGCCACGTATAGCGAGGCCATCCAGTATGGTTCTATGTAGAATCAGTCTCTTAGAATAAAAACCAATTAATTTTCGGAATCGTTAAAAACAGGCATAGAAGAAGGTAACTGTCTACCTAACCACGGTATACTGTTGATCGAAGTATGTGGAAGCTTAACATTTCACACTTCTTCGACAGTATCTGCCAAGGCAATGCCTGAAGTGGGGCAATATATAGCAGGTAATGGAGGAGGAAGAGAAGAAGTAGCAGCAGCAGAATAAAGAAAGGGGAGAAGGATAAGAATATGAGAAGCAGAAGTGAAAGAGAATATAGTACAACAACAACGACGAAGAAGAAGCTGGAGAAAAAGAAAAAGAAAAAGACACATTGATTTGGGTTACAGAGCTACTTGAGCAATTACTGCACTTACTGTGAAAGTAATAGCTATAGCAAGAGTCGGCATGCCATGGCACGAGTGCCACATGTAGCAAGCAAAACGATTTTCAATGGCACCTGAATGAATTGATATACAGAATATGATCTCATTGAAATAAGATTAGATTTTTACTTTAAAAAATACAAACTCTTGTAGGGCTGTTCCTCTTTGTGCATCCCTTCAAAACGAAAGTTGTTACACTTTGGAGGTCATTGGCACCTTACCGACTTGGTCAGACGATAGTTTGTGCTACAAAAAGACATAATAACTAAAATAAAAAGCTGTAGCGAATGTGACTGATAAGGCCAATTCGCGATGTAAATGTTCGTCCACAGTGGGTGCATATGAACACATAGCACAAAGTCTGGGCTAAAATATAAAGATCATGTGTTGCCCATGCAGCATGGATCCATCTCTCGGCCTGCCTAGTTCACTCCAGAGGAAAGGTAACACCCCTACATCTGGAACAAGACAAGCTGCCGGATCAGCAAGCAATGCTCTAACTGTCCGCCTGTCCTGAGCTTCGATTCTAGACCAACTGCCACCAAGGCTTAGGGCCTGGTCTGCCCTGCTATGACATTTAGTCTTTAGGTTGCATTTCCTCGCACCAGGATAAGGCCTTATGTACCCTCCCAATTGCGCTCCTCTCCCGAAGCCGCTGGCACAATGTGGGGTGTCGGGTTGGGTAAGCGCCGCCCAACATTCGGGCTAACAGAAAGCAGGCAGTACCGTCTACTGTCATACGGTAGCTCAGTCATATCTGACTAAGACCTGGCACACTTTGGAAGTTAACATGTCAATAGAGGTAAAAATGTGTGAAGTTGCTAGATTTTGAAGGTAAACATGTCATAAGTTGATAGTCATTGAAGTTAAACATGTTATAAGTTGTTAGACAAAGGAGGTAAGAATATGAGACAAAAGACAATGGTCTTCCATCACAAACACTGGTCTTCTGTCACAATCTGGTAGTCTTCTGTCACAATCTGGTAGTCTTCTGTCACAATCTGGTAGTCTTCTGTCACAATCTGGTAGTCTTCTGTCACAATCTGGTAGTCTTCTGTCACAATCTGGTAGTCTTCTGTCACAATCTGGTAGTCTTCTGTCACAATCTGGTAGTCTTCTGTCACAATCTGGTAGTCTTCTGTCACAATCTGGTAGTCTTCTGTCACAAACTGGTAGTCTTCTGTCACAATCTGGTAGTCTTCTATCACAATCTGGTAGTCGTCTGACACAAACTGGACTTCTGCCCACATACTGGTCTTCTGCGAAAACACTGGTCTTACCTTACAACACAAATACTGGTCTTCTGCAATTAAAACTTTTTTTTAAAATAATAAATACTTGTCTTCTACAGAAACTTTTCTGCTGACACAAAAACTGATCTTCTCCTTAACTTAGATTTCTTTGAGACAAACTGGCCTTCTGCCACAAATACTGTTCTTCTATCATCCATGCAGATCTTTGATCACAAGATTTATTTTTTAAACACAGATCTTTTGTCCCAAATACATATCGTGTACGTCAAACTGATCCTACGTCACAAGATCTATTGTCAGAAATTACCGATCTACTGCCAAATCGGGTCCTCTTGTACAAATACTGGTTATCTGTTACACGTGTTGATCTTCTGTGACAAACTGGTTACCTGTAACAAACGCTGATGTTTTATCACACATATCGATGTTCTGAGACAAATTTGTTTGCTTTGGCAAACTGATCTTCTCTGACAACCTGATCTTCTGTGACAACCTGATCTTCTATGTCAAACTAATCCTCTGTGACACACTGATCTTATGTGACGCACTGATATTCCGTGACACACTGATCTTCTGTGACACACTGATTTACTTGAACTGCTATAACAAACTGATCTTCTTGGTCTTCCGTGACACACTAATCTTGTGCGACACACTGATCTTCTTGATCTTCTGTTACACATTGATTTCCTGTGGGAAACTGATCTTCTGTAACACACTAATATTATGTGACACATTGATCGTCTGTGACAACCAGATCTTCTGTGACAAACTGATCATCTGTGACAACCTGGACTTCAGTGACAAACCCTTCTTCTATGACTCACTGACATTTTTGACACACTGATTTTCTGTGACACACTGATCTTCTGACATACTGCTCTTCTGTGACACGCTGATCTTCTATGACAGACTGTTCTTCTCTGACACAGTGACCTTCTGTGACAACCTGATCTTCTTTGACACACTGATCTACTGTGACAGATTGATCGTCTATGACAAATTGATCTTCTGTAAAAAAAAACAAAACTGATCGTCTGTGACAAACTGATCTTCTGTGACAGAATGCTCTTCCGTTACAAACACTTGAAAATGTCAGCCCCAATAGGCTGAGCTGTTTAACTGTGAGGACTTAACAAATGTTTGAATTATATGTGGTGATAGCATGGTTGAGAGATTAGGGTGTATATATTATGCTCTTCAGTTATTTGGTTCAAATCCTAGAATAAATCTAGGAATTAGGACATTAACAAATAGTTTCTAGTGATATTGAAAGTCCGTCTCATCATTTCAGTGGTGAGATGGAATGTAGGGCTTTCTCAATTAAGGATGAAACACAGCCGGTTCCACGTGCAAGTAACACGCATTCAAAATCTGATGGCAGTTGGATATTTCAAAAACTTGGTTATAATGGTACTATCTTGGAAAAACTGTAGGAAAAAGTGTTCATGCATAGAGATTGATAGTCTCAAGTTATCATGGATGTAATCTGTTCAGAGGTGCTACATCTTACAGTTACATCCTGAAAAAGACACAGTGACCTATTAGCAAGAAATCACATATCCGTTACCTCCACACACTCACGCATACTCACACACACCCACCCACATATACAATCTCACACCCGCACACACACACACACACAAACTGTTCAGCAGCAATCAGCTGTGGCTATGTGAAGTATTGAACCACCACATTTTGTAGGCCTGAGTGCACGGGGCAATAGGTGGTCAGTCTTTCCTTCTGGAGCTGACATCGAGAGCTGACATCGAACCCTCATCTGACCAAGCTACCCATAGTTTTTTGGGTTTTTTTCACGTCCCATGATTCACTGCCAATACAGTGGAACAAAGTTGTGTGCAATCTTTCAAATAATGTAAACCTTCTAAACACAAAAAGACAAAAAAGCCAAGTTTGGGATATAATTTTGTTCAAATACATTTTAATATCTTCTGTACCTGACATCTGGTCAGAAGAACATGACGGATTTATTCTTATCCGACAATATAAAAAAATATACAGGACATTCATTTCACCCGGTGAACATGCAGAATGTGTCTCTGACACACAAACAGCGGGGATTGAATACACTGTGTGCGTATGTATGTGTGTGTGTGTGGGGTGTGTGTGTGGGTGGGTGTGTGTGCGTGTGTGTCACGTATTCACTTCTCCAGCACTGCAGTAATAGCGTACATACATATCCGAATGTTGTGAATTCTGGCCTATTTCAATTATCACGATGACATGAAAGGTTTTACACATACAGTGGTCTGTTCTTGTTTATATCAATTTGTCAAGCGATGTAAGTGTTTGTCTTTGTCCTTCTCTTGCTCTTTTCCCCATCAAACACGCACAACCAGTCCTCCTAACAGCGGTACTAATTTGCGATGGCCAAGTTTATATATTATAATCATTCTAACCCTTATATTTGGGATCTCTTCTTCGGGTGGTGTAGTCATTTACACAGATGAATCTGTTGTTGATGGCTCATGGGGTTTTACAGTTCAATTTGGAGGGAGAACTGAAGAACGACTACAACGCTTTGACAATAAATAGCTTGATTACGGAGGTCATGACAGAAACGGACGC
This sequence comes from Cepaea nemoralis, assembly GCA_014155875.1. Lineage (NCBI taxonomy): Eukaryota > Metazoa > Mollusca > Gastropoda > Stylommatophora > Helicidae > Cepaea > Cepaea nemoralis. The sequence goes on along the minus strand of JACEFZ010006069.1, from coordinate 238,546 downwards.
TATAGCCTGGTTGGAGACAGAGATTATTACCTAGGCATGCTTTCTCAGTGACTCAGTGAGTATGCTCAGGAAGGTCGAAATGGACTGGGTTCAAAGACAGTGGGTTGAATTGCTGAGGGAAATACGTCTGGGGGGAAAAATCAACTTCATGTTTGTGCATGGCCATGCGGGTGTAAGGGGGAATGAACAAGCTTATATCCCTGCAGACAGAGCTCAGGTGGACAGGGAATGACCTATGGACCAGGCCGATATACTGGGTGCCTTCAGAGGCGGGGCGATTAAACGAATCATGTGATGACCGTGAAGCTACAACCTTGAACAGTCTACAAGAACAAGAAGTCAAAAGTGGTTATGAATGACAAGAGCACAACGTTGGAAGCCAAAAAGTTACCCAACACATAAGTGGTGTCATCAACCGATACACACTGTAGCAGATTATAAGGACGCAACCAGAACACTTGTGGGCTGAATGGTTCAATGTGCAGTGAGGATAATCCAACAACTAACTAACTTTTTTAAAAGTTGCATATAGTTTGCAGGACGTTGCAGTCAACACCGGCATTTTACTGCCGTTGTTGATGACTTGACAAATTTTACGGTAGTTCAGTAGTTTGCCAATGCTTTCTAAACGACCGGCTCCCATACCAACACGTTAAAACCCGCGATATACTGTCTGCTGCCAAATAGGTAACCCTTGTATTTCGAACGCGGGTAAGCGGCATTGCGAATCACGTCCGCAACGTCATCGCCACGGAGAACGGCAACTAACTAACTAGGTAATATTTTAGCTCTTAGTACACATACGGTTTCTTCAGGAATATAACAATAAAACGTGTGACATGTAGGCTCACTTACACATCTAATGCCCCTAGCTCTCGAAGTCGAAGTTCAGCTCACAAAACCCCACCACTTAACTCTCTCTGACCCAAAGAACACACCACATCATTCACGTTAACCATATAAAACTATAAGTAGCTTCCTTCATGTCAACCAGTCAAGGCCATATGTAGATATCCTTCATGTCAACCATACAAAACCATATGTAGCAATCCTTCATGTCAGCTATACAAGACCATATATAGCTATACTTCATGTCAACCATACAAGACCATTGTCATATGACAAATGACAAGTGTCTAAAGTAAGAACTGTTGAGCACACACATCAGTTAATAAAAATAGATAAAACAATACACGAGAGCACTCAGTGACATAGTGTACGCTACGTCACGAAACATCGTTGTATGACAACGCGATTGTCACATAGACACACTTCAGCTCTACATTTCAACCCAAGAGGATAGAGGAGGGGTCGATCCGAAGAGAATGGTTGCTGCCTCTGGAGCGGTCTCGGCTGACAAAGATTAGTTTCATCTTCGTGCCAGGGCATGCGGGAGTACAAGGAAATGAGCGGGCTGACAAGCTCGCATGTGAGGCTACTGTGGAGAGGCGGACGCGCCATGGACCAGGCTGACATTCTGAATGCTCTACGAGAAGTAAGACTTTTGCGTAGAACCAAGTGATGACTGTGAATCTACAACCAATGGCCAGACTGCGAGAGCAGCAATTAAAAGAGGAGGTGGCCAAACAAGAACACTACGCAGAAGCCAAAGAAGATTGATAAACCAACACAGAATGGCGTCGTTAGCCGCATACACGCTGCGGGATTTGTGAGGAGGGATCCGAGCACTTATGGACTGTAATGGTTCGATGTGCAATGAGGATGATCTGTCGACTAACTAACTAACTTCAACCCGTACAGACGCTCATTGCAGACTTGCCACTAGTCAACAGTTTACAGACATCCTTCAACACTTTGATCATTACCACTCACTAAGCCAACCAGACAGAAGACAACAGATATGATGAACCATTAGCACTAAGCCACAGAAAGCCGTTTGTAGCAGGTGCAAGGCGGCTTCACCCCAGCCAGTTCGCTTTGAACGTCGACTGCACATACTGCGAAGATGCTGGTAGTCTGACCGGCCGTGGGTGACAGCGCCAGACACCGGTCACACTCCACAGGGTTGCATGACCACAACACGGACAGACACTGTTAGAGGCATGAGACTGCGCCAGGAGTGATTTGTGGCGGGAGTACATGTTGTCAAGTTGATGGTGTCAACGCGTGATATGCGGCCGCTTGCAAATATGCTTGTTTATCGTGTAGAACACGTCGCCCTGGAGAATAATAAACTCAGACCTTCATTGCTTCACGTTGCGTTCCTGCGTGGCTCTTCCTTTATTTGGCTGTGTTGGGTTTTGGTTGCAGAGCGCAGCCCGCCAGGTCTTGACCATTAGTCTGGGGATCTATAGAGGTCATCATTCCCCTGGACAACCTACGAGTCGACTGGTTACTTCATTATCGCTGGCAGCGTATAAGCACCGCCGTCCAGTTGACGGTGTACACACTTCGTGACAACCATATGTAGCTTCCTTCATGTCAACCATACAAGACCATATGTAGCTGTACCTCATGTCAACCATATAAGACCATATGTAGCTATCCTTCATATAACCATATATCACCATCTGAGCTATCCTTCATGTCAACCATATATCACCATATGTAGCTATCCTTCATGTCAACCATATACGACCATATGTAGCTATCCTTCATATCAACCATACAGCACCATATGTAGCTATCCTTCATGTCAACCATACATCACCATCTGTAGGCTATCCTTCATGTCAACCATGTATCAACCATATGTAGCTATCCTTCATGTCAACCATACAAGACCATATGTAGCTATCCTTCATGTCAACCATACAAGACCATATGTAGCTATCCTTCATGTCAACCATACAAGACCATATGTAGCTTACCTTCATGTCAACCATACAAGACCATATGTAGCTATCCTTCATGTCAACCATACAAGACCAATGTAGCTATCCTTCATGTCAACCATACAAGACATATGTAGCTATCCTTCATGTCAACCATACAAGACCATATGTAGCTATCCTTCATGTCAACCATACAAGACCATATGTAGCTATCCTTCATGTCAACCATACAAGACCATATGTAGACATCCTTCATGTCAACCATACAAGACCATATGTAGACATCCTTCATGTCAACCATACAAGACCATATGTAACTATCCTTCATGTCAACCATACAAGACCATATGTAACTATCCTTCATGTCAACCATACAAGACCATATGTAGACTATCCTTCATGTCAACCATACATGACCATATGTAGCTATCCTTCATGTCAACCATACAAGACCATATGTAGCTATCCTTCATGTCAACCATACAAGACCATATGTAGCTATCCTTCATGTCAACCATACAAGACCATATGTAGCCGTACCTCATGTCAAGCATACAGTAAGCTTCCTGTTCTCCTAGACACTTTTTCTTAACCTGTTCATTGTTGTTGCTGTCTTACCAATCCTGATGTTGATGTCCTGATTTAGGGATAATTTGCTATTTACCTCTGAATGTAAATATGTAAAATGGTCTACTATTTCCATTTCGGCGTCTTAAATAAAGATTGATGGTATCCCATGTGCACGTTTTGATATAATCAGCGTATTCTTTTTGCAAATTGTTAAACCAAATTCAGAACAAGCATTGGAGACTGCAGATAGTAGACGGTGTAATTCTTCCTCAGAGTGGGTCGTAATTACATAATTATTTGCAAAAAGTAACTCTTTGATCAGTATCCTCCTAATTTTGGTCTTGGCTTTAATATCTGAGCATTATAAAGGCCGCCATCTGAGAGTGAATGAATGTATATACAACCATCCTGATCACAAAAGGCATATTTCAGTTTATTCTAGACAAGGTCTTTCTAGTTATAAACATATCATGTTGTCTAAAAGGATTGCCTATCCATATTTAGCGTCATTACTTTACTTGTTTTTGTTCACTGGCATTTTTTAGTTCTCTCAATGTGCGCCATATTCTGTCGTACCATTTATTTCTTCTATTTTGGGCAGGCACCCATTTATGCATTTGGGCAGTTTATTTGTCTCAGTGTTTCAAACCCAAATAGTTTTACATTTTTAAAGTTAAAACTTCCTAGTGCACAAGTCTCCTAATGTGTTCCATTCTAACAAATATGATGACATTCCTTTTTCCATCGCTGGTGCATAATAATATATAAGTGTTATTTACTGAGTATGACCAGGCCGAGGTAGGAGGACATTCTGTTAAAATGTACCAGGCCGACATCATTGAGAAATACTTGAATGAATCCCCTGACTGCAATTGGAAAACTCCACCTGGAAAGACATATACAATAATTTTAGTTCAACATTTACAAATTATACATAGTGTCTCTGTGATGGCCTGAGTGTGACCGTCTTGATCACTGAAAACACAAAAGATCTGCAAGAACTGTTAGAAAGTAATAGATAGTGCAAACTAATGACTTCCGTTGAATCTCATCTCATCTCATCATGTTTCTCTTGTACCTTGCGGTGTCGAGGTGAAGTATAAACAGCGGGAGAGTGCCCGCTTATGGGCTTCATGTACCGATATTCCCATGGACTCTGTTATTCCCTGCGAACCGTAACTCTTTATTCCCTGCGAACGTCGTTTACGGGATCGGCCTCTTCCCCTGATTCCCTCTGGTCTGTACATCATTGCTTGTTGTAGTATACTGTTAGTTGGTAACCTAACTGCATGGCCAAACCATTTGACTTACTGCCTTTAATAAAATCTAGCGCGACTATAACCCCCACTTTAGTCCCGATTTCTTCATTTCTGATCTTATCTCTTCTTGATGCATTTAGTATGACTTGTCATAGGGGATGGTCTCCCTATGGTCAGATTGTTCTCCTAAACCTGCGACTGGCCTAGCAAGCCGGCAGGGGATCTTCATACTGCTCGTAGAAAAACTTGCCTTGAATATTGAAACAAGAAAATGTGATATCACAATAGAAAGAACAATGCTTAACCAAGTCTATAAATTTGATTATCTGATGATAATCATAAAATCAGATGGAAGATTGTTTTTCTTGATGTTTGAATGTGGATTAGCTTTCCAGTGTCCTTCGCCATCAGACGAACCCACTCAGCTTCTGTTGTATTTATAATTATGTTCCCAGTCAAGGGCAAGAAGTCAATATGTTAGTCCACTAAACGGTATAGGGGTTGAATCCCTTACCTCACAATCAACACACACACACACACATATATATATATATATATATAGATATATATATATATATATATATATATATATATATATATATATATATATATATATATATATATATATATAAACACACAACACATACAATACATTATGGCAGGCCTGTACACACATATATAAACTTTCATTCACATACAATGTAAACTCATATAACATTATCATCATCATCATCATCACGTGACCTGCTAAATGGCGTAGGCGTGCATGCCTCTGCGCAGATCTCGGCTCTTTGTGATCTAGAACAATTATAAAGTGGATATTCTTACATGCCACCGTCTCAGTCCGTCCAGCATGATCTCGTTCGATCTGTCGTAGCCTCTTCTACCGCTCATATTTCCATTCCGCATCGTGTTTTCCTCTGTCTCTTTTCTCAGTATGTGGCAATGTTTATTTGTGACAACTGTCTTTAATTTCCTTCCCTCATTAGCCTCATCCAGGTAATTCTTGTTAGTTACTATGGCAGTCAACGGTATTCGCAACATCCATCTTAGGAACACAATTTCCTTTGCCTCTAAACTCTTCCTAATTTGTTCAACGCATTCGAAGATTCACTGTCATACAACAAACATTTTCGATATAACATTGCATTCCTCGCTTTCTGCCAGCCAATGAAAATTATTTATTATCTAACATAATTTGCAAGTAAATAATCCGCAAGAAGGTAGTTTGCCATTATTTTCCCTCTTAACAGTGACCATACTGGTCGACGACGGTAGCCATTGTCTCTATAAGAGATCCTCTACCTATATTAGTGAATTTTCTCTCCATGAGCTCAACATTGGTAATTCTATCATACAATTTTATTCCTCCTGTTTTGCGCAGGCACAGATTTTTGAATGCTTTTGTTTATTTGTAACCGCTTTCCTTGTTCTCCATGTTCTTATCCATACAGTAGTTCGTATAATCCGTCACACTAATTATCAACGGGCTTCATATTTATGATGTTGATGTTATGATAATACATTCATTGGAATTGTCACCTGTGCATTGAAATCGTCCACTGTAGTGAGGGTCACCCCATGTTTTCTAAGAGAGGAGATGAGGTACTTGTGCATTTCTCTACGTGAATGCAGGTAGTCTATATACTGAAGAAGGAGGTGGAGCACGTGTGGGAATGTCATGAGTGTAGTGTTGTTGATTCTTGAACTCAAACTCTTCTCATAGTTCATGCCGAGTGGCGTGGGTGATCATGTCTGTCCATAGTATGTCAAACTGTCTTCTTCCTTTGTCTCCCCCTGCCTCTCTTCTCCTCCAACATTTTTGTGACGACATATTCTCATGTCCAGTCCAAAGAATGTGAATTGTCTTCTTCTCTTTGTGAGTTAACTTCTTTCAAGATAACTTCATATCTCTTCTATACGTTCACGGTGTTCTAATAAATCTTCTATAAAACACATCTCCGAACCTTCCACATAACACCTCACTTGTCTGCTAATTGGCAATTATTTGCTTCCGTACATCAGGATTGACTCAATATAGTTCTAAATAACCTTTTTCCTCGCCCCCGTTGACAAAGATAAATTACAGAGGATATTCCAAAAGTAAAGAAAGTGGGCCGTAAGACATGGATGACTGAAGAAATTTTACAACTAATGGAAACAAGAAGACAGAACAAAATAATCCTGCCAAATATGAAGAAATTCACAGAAAAGTCAGAACCTTATGTAAGGAGGCAAAAGAAACATGGCTTGAGAAAAATTGCAGAGAAATTGAAAAACAACACAACAGTAAAAATGCGAAACTAATGCACAAAAGAATTCAGGAGCTTACTAATCAAAGAACACGTACATCAGCAGGCTGCCTAAAGACAAAAGATGGAAGAGTCATAATAGAAAAAGATCAGATCTTACATGAATGGTCAGATTACGTGAAAAACCTTTATGGCGATAACAGAGACGAACAGTATAATGTTCAAAATAATAATGAAGGACCAGCAATTTTAAAGATGGAGGTTCAGAATGCTCTTAACCATATGAAATCTGGCAAGACCCCCGGTGCAGACAGCGTCACAACAGAAATGATTAATGCTTTAGAAGAATATGGAGTAGATAAAGTTACCAGTCTGCTTAATACAGTATATGATACTGGAAATATCCCTCAGGAGTTATGTAATTCTGTATTTATTGCAATCACAAGAAATCAGGAGCCTTGGATGTGATCAACATCGAACAATTAGTATAATGAGTCACATCACGAAGATTTGCTAAGAATTATCATGCAAAGAGTTAGGAGGAAAATACACCTGAAATAGAGAAGAACAATGTGGGTTTGTAGAAGGCAAAGGGTACAGTAAATGCTGTGTATATGCTGAGAACGTAATCGAACGTTCTATAGAAGTAAACAAAGATCTACACCTTTGCTTTATGACTACACAAAGGCTTTTGATAAAGTGAGACATGTCAACATGATAAGGATGCTTGAAGATCTACAAATTGATGGAAAAGATCTTAGACTTGTAAAAAACATATATTGGAAACAACAAGCTGCCATAAGAGTTGATAATGAAGTAAGCCAATATCAGCCTATTAAAAGGGGTGTGAGACAGGGATGTGTAATGTCTCCAGATCTGTTTTCCCTGTACAGTGAAAGTATTTTCAGAAATATTGAAGATATGGAAGGAATCAACATTGGGGGACGATGCATCAATAACATTAGATATGCAGATGATACAGTCTTGATTGCAGACAATGAACAGGACCTGCAAAATTTAGTAGATGCGATTGTTACACACAGTGAACAACTAGGGTTAGAATTAAATTGTAAAAAGACACAGACTATGGTCGTCACTAGGAAGGACGAAATACCACAATGTAATATACAAGTAAATGGAATATTCTTCAACAAGTGAATCGGTACAATTATCTCGGAACAGTAATAACATCTGATGAGAGATGCCTTGAAGAGATTAGAACAAGAATCGCCATGGCAAAAGTAGCCTTTAGCAAGATGAAAAACATATTGACCAATAAAAAGATGTCAATTGAAACGAGAAAAAGAGTGTTGAGATGCTACATTGAACCTGTACTTTTATATGGATGTGAAGCGTGGACAATGAGCAGCCAGGCTGAAAAACATCTGATGGCTGTAGAGATGTGGTTTCTGAGGAAAAGCAAAGAATACCATGGACAGCCAGAAAGACCAATGAACAAGTCCTTCAAGAAACAAACTGAAGATCGTAAATTGATTAGAGACATTAGACGTAGACAGTCAAAATTTTTGGGCATGTTATGAGAAGAAATGGATTGGAGAATTTGGTGACGACTAGTAAGATCGAGGGGAACAGACCATGGGGAAGACCTAGAAGCAAGTACCTGGATGGCTTGGCCTTGTGGCATGGTCGAGACAGAAACACAGGAGCTGATCCTACGACTCTGGTGATCGAGTGAGATGGCAGAACATGACCGCCCACGCTTACCGGCATGGCACATGATGGATGGGATTCTTCTTCTTGTAAAATGCTGCTTTTGCTTGAGCTATTATGCGTTTCTCTTTCTTAATGCATCTCTCATATCGTGTTATTAAAGTATCTAAATACTGAAATCACATTGACATTTTTTTACTATTGGTTCCATTCACTTTGATGTTTCATTCTGGTATAAAATTGTTCTTTGTAATTATCATTGCAAATTATTTTTTAATGTTATTCAGACTAAGTCCTTTGTTTTACGTTATGTTGTAATTATATATATATATATATATATATATATATATATATATATATATATATATATATATATATATATATATATATCATCATTGGCACCTTGCCGTCTTGACAGACGATAGTTTGTGCTCTAAAAAGGCATAATAACTTTTAACTATGGCGGTAGCGAGTGTGACTGATAAGGCCAATTGCGCTGTAAATGTCCGTTCACAGTGGGTGCATGTGAACACGTGGTCATTTCCACCATCATGCACCATCTTACGTCTCAAACGCTTGGTGTGTGACTTTTCTGCAATAATTTTCTCCTTTGACTTTATTCCATTTCTGATATTTGCCCTCCATGCAACACGTTCAGCGGCGACTTGCTCCAATGTGCATTATCAATGCCTGTATCAATCATGTCCCGCTTACACACATCTTTGTATCGTAGTAGAGGCCGACCCTGAGATCTCTTACCCATCTGTAATTCACCAAAAAAGATATCCTTGGTATTCTACCATCATCCATCCTCCTAAGATGTCCTATCCATCTAAGTCTACGAAGACTGAGCATGGAATAAACTTCCCCCTATATATATATATATATATCATTTCTTGTAACTGCAATGAAGTCGGAGTGGGTTCGCCTTATGGCGAGGGACACTGTTAATAGGGAAAGCTAATACACACGCACAATTGAGTCCAGCGTTACTAGATGCAGTATGTATGGACTACGCTTGACTTTAAAGCGAGCGAGCTCATAGAACTCAAACGCATGTAAATATGGCGTCCATACATGAATACAACCAACAACTGCACGAGGATGACATATGCCTTACACTGACTAATACCTTTATGGGAAGTCGCGTGGTCAAAAGATTAAGAGCGATTACACTTAAAGTTCCGTGCGCTGATGGCCAGGATTTTCTCCTTATGCCTATTTGTTGGACATAACGTTGGCACCGTGTCCTTGATTTGGCTGTGTAAATTACAATTACCTCAGAAACTGGAGTGGGTTCGCTCATGTCTTGGGACACTTGTAATAGGGAAAGCTGGCCCAAATGTAAAACATCGGCCCAGTGCACTCCCCAAAAGTAGCACGCGTGTGTTGAATGTAAACGAATGAAAGAATTAGAGACATTATCGTGGAGATCTCAGTGGGAGCGAGAGAGTATGGGAAGGACACCACACACAACCACATCCATGCAACAATTACCTGTGAAGCTGGGCATGACACCCTCATCACCGTAGTCTGGGTGTGGACTGCTGTCAGCAGTATCCCAGTTCTGATGTTCCATGGCGGACTTGTGCGATGTACGTGGCTTGACCATTTCTTACAGGCGATAAGAAAAAAGAGACAATATATGGACAGGGACAATTATAGACGGCAGAAGCAGTAGACCAGTGGCAGCAGCAACAATGGAACACACACAGGTTAAGAGAAGAGGTAAAGAAGAATGAGAAGGGAACAGGGTGAGGAGAAGATGAGGATGAGAATGAGAACTAAGGACAGACAGACAGACAGACAGACAGACAGACCGATCGACCGGACTGACCGACAGACAGACAGACAGACAGACAGACAGACTGATAGACATACTAAAGGGGTACATGCAAAATACATAGGAACAGTAACGATAAGAATGGAAGAGATAGGTGAAAATAAAGAAGACTAAGGGCAACAAAAAAAAAAAACAGGAACAGGATAAAATAAGAACATAACAACAGGGTGATAATAATGTAAATAATAATAATGAGTGCAGTAGCAATAGTAGTAGCAGCAGCATTAGTAATAGAAGTAGCAGTAGTAGTAATAGAAGTGGTACAAGGAGTAGTAGTAGTAGTAGTAGTAGTAGTAGTCGTAGTAGTAGTAGTAGTAGTAGTAGTAGTAGTAGTAGTAGTAGTAGTAGTAGTAGTAGTAGTAGTAGCAGCAGCAGCAGCAGAAGCAGCAGCAGCAGTAGCACAATCGTTCCTTGCCACGAACCCTTAAACTTTAATAGTACCGGGACACCCAAAGAACAATCCTGCATTAAAGCTCCATTTTATGTGAGAATCAATCAAAGTGGAAGCCCTACCTGATTTGATGACACTTTTTCCGTTGCATTTACTTTGAAGAACACGTTGCTGTAAATATAGTAAGTGCCAGTTTTCAGAATAACAATGCCGTCTTCAAGAATTGTGGCGCCTCGGCTTTGGTCTCCCAGGCTTTGGTTGCTGCTGGGGTCAAACTTCACCACACTGTAACCTGGTACGCATTGGGGCATGAATGTGTGTTTGTGGTTTACTATGGGTCTTATACACACACTAATATACACACTTACACAACTGCCAGAGAGAAAGAGAGAGAGACAGACAGAGAGACAGACAGAGAGACAGAGAGCGAGAGAGATGTTATATATATATATATATATATATATATATATATATATATATATATATATATATATATATATATATATATATAGTTGCATATCATTTACAGGACGTTGCAGTCATCACTAGCATTTATTTTTTTTGCTGTTGTAATGTCTTGTCCAGGTAAGTTACGTTCAGTTGTGTGCCATTGCTTTCTGAACGACCGGCACCCATACCATTTCGTAAAAACACCAACGCAACGAACGATTCCGTAAAACCATCGCCACGGAGCCGGCATATATATATATATATATATATATATATATATATATATATATATATATATATATATATATATATATATATATATATATATCCTGTGCAGAACGTTGCCCCTGTAAGTCTTTTTTAATTTATCCATCACATCTTGAAGCTTTCCACGTTGTGGGCATGCCCTTCTTAGCTTTCCTGGTTCGCGTCCCTTATTATTGATCTAGTCGTGACCTGAATGTATGTTTCAATGTGTCCAGAATATTTTCAATTTGGTCAGTTGTATTTGCTTTAATTACCAGTCTTCTTCTATGTTGATTTCTTGTTGGATAGATCTGTTTGTTCTCTTCTTCCGTCCGATTGATTAATGGTTAAACTCTTATATATCTTTTATATTTAAAGACGCATGAGTTTGTGCTTTCCTTGAATGTTTAAATACCCAATTCATGTCGCAAGAACGCCGGGCTCCTATTTTGGAGACTCGGGTTCAAATCCTCAGTAGGGTGATCGATATTTTTTCTGTGGGGTACAAAACGAAAACCCAAACCTGCACAGTTCACGGGTGGTGCACTAGCCAACGAGCTTAATCCCTTAAGCTCAAGACTCTCCCCCCCCCTCCCACCCACCCTCTTTCCCCACTCCTGTTTTACACCGCAAGGTACTTTTGGCGGTAATGACACGGTTGGCACTTGCCACAGAAAATGCTCATAGCGCTCACTACTTTACAATTTTTTTTTTCGCAAATCAATGCTTTTTCTGTTAATTGTTGGCATCGTATTTCCATTCAGATTAGCATTTGTTTTCCCTAAAGATAAAGAATGCCACGGGGTTGCTGTAACAACCAAGAGCCGATTGTAGCAGTATCTAGCTAATCACGCAGCTCTCTATCAGCTATCAAACAGTCTCTATCAGCACTCAATTTGAGGGTGAAGAATCAAACAATCGAACAACCCAAACCCTCCATGGCACCTGATTATACAGCTGCATGGTTAGCTAGCATCTGCTACTCTCGGCTCTTGATTGTTACAGCAACTCCGTGGCATTCTTTAACTTTGATAATTGATGGCAGAAAACACCTGCGTGATTTACACAGGGCCTGATTGTACAACACATAGATTTCATAGACTGTATGTGTTAAGATCACTGACTCACCATAGCTTGCGGAACAGGACACCAGTGTATATTTTCACAGTCTATTTTACTCACACAATACATAAGACGCTGTCAAGAACATCATCTTTTGTTCCATAACGAATTCACAAATGTCCAAACAATGTACAACAATATCGAACATCACACTTCTACAAGGGCGGCATAGTATATAGCCGTAGCTCTGTTGACGAGGACAACGTCCAACACCGAACGAAGTCCAAGTCTGACTGACACTAAAGTGACGTTTTGTTCTCCGACCAAAACGTCTAGCCAACTTTTCACGTGTTTATACATAACTAGCTGACCCGGCCCGGCTTCGCCCAGGCCATGGCGGGGAGTATCTCATTTAATTCATATTCGGCCCCTGCTCCCGTTCCCGTTCCCCCCCCCAAAAAAAGACGACTCGCCCCGGCTTCGCCCAGCCCCTGGCGGGGAGCATCTCATTTAATTCATATTCGGCCCCTGCCCCCGTTCCCGTACCCAAAATAGACGAACCGGCTCGGTTTCGCCCAGCCCCTGGCGGGGAGCGTCTCATTTAATTCATATTCGGCCCCTGCCCCAGTTCCCGTTCCTAAAAAAGACGACCCGGCCCGGCTTCGCCAGTCCCTGGTGGGGAGCGTCTCATTTAATTCATGTTAGTAGTCATATAAGCTCCCGTTCCCATTCCCGAAAATATGGCGAACAGATTGGAAGAGAACAATCTTCATCCCAATAACTAAATAGGGCAATCTGAAACTCAATCAATCAATCACGTGCCATGCAGGAAAGCGTGGGCGGTCATGACTCGCCATTTCACTCGATCACCAGAGTCGTGGATCAGCTCAGTGTTCCTGTCTCGTCCATGCCATGTGGTCAAGCCATCCAGCTATTTTCCTCTCGGTCTTCCTCTTGGTCTGTTCCCTTCGATATTGCCAGCTGTCACTAAGTTCTCCAGTCCATTTCTTCTCATAACAGGTCCAAAACATTTTGACAGTCTACGTCTAATTTCTCTGAAACTACTGAACGTAAACTTACTTACATTATCACGAAAACCCAGTAAATGCTGGGATGACTGTATAGATGTCGAAGAGAAATAAAAAGATGAGTTAGAAAATTTTCACGTATTTAAAATAGGTGTATTATTTTTATGAAAACTTTAAAAATGCCTTAAAGATTGTATCATTATATATTACTAGCTGACCCGGCCTGGTTTCGCCCAGGCCCTGGAAGGGATCTATCTATCTATCAGTCTGTCTGTCTGTCTGCTTGTTTGTCTGTCTGTCTGGCTGACCCGGCCCAGCTTCACCCAGTCCCTGGTGGGGAGCATCTCATTTAATTCATATAAGTAGTCATATAAGATCCCACTCCAGATTATCTGTCTGTCTGTCTATCTGTCTGTCTGTCTGACCCGGCCCGGCTTCACCCAGTCCCTGGTGGGGAGCATCTCATTTAATTCATATACGTAGTCATATAAGCTCCCGTTCCCGACTATCTGTCTGTCTGTCTGTCTGTCTGTCTATCTGTCTGTCTGTCTTACCCGGCCCGGCTTCACCCAGTCCCTGGTGGGGGGCATCTCATTTAATTCATATACGTAGTCATATAAGCTCCCGTTCCCGACTATCTATCTGTCTGTCTGTCTGTCTGTCTGTCTGTCTGTCTGTCTGTCTGTCTGTCTGTCTGTCTGTCTGTCTGTCTACCTGTCTGTCTGTCTGAGCCGGCCCGGCTTCACCCAGTCCCTGGTGGGGAGCATCTCATTTAATTCATATAAGTAGTAAAATAAGCTCCCGTTCCCGACTATCTGTCTGTCTGTCTGTCTATCTATCTGACCCGGCGTGGTTTCGCCCAGCTCCTGGCGCACAGTAACTTAAAAGAATGTCCTTCCACACACCATCCATTAATTTTAATGAAAAACTGTTTTTAATCACCTGCATGACTGTAGATAACGTCTTTAAGCATAAAAAGATGGGTTACAATGTTATGCATTATGCATTATTTTTATGAAAACTTTGAAAATGCCTTAAAGATTATATCATTATTTATTATAACTCATGTACCTGTAAATAACTATAGAGAAAGAGTTTAACAATAGTGCAAGTAAGTCCAACAATATCACTATAAAGTATATAGAAATGTTATTAAAAGTTATGCCCCTTGAAATAACTTTTCTAGAGTGAAGTCCCCCTGCTATATAGAAATTATATAATGAAAAATGAAATAATAAATGTTATTAAGTAAGTGTAGACCAAGAAGACGGTGGAGAGATAATACATGTACAGACCTACAAGCACTTGGAATCAACGACTGGCAAGAGAAGGTCCACCAGAGAGACGAATGGAGACGGATTGTATTTGCAGCAAAGAACCTCAATGGCTCGGAAAGCTGAAGAAGAAGAAGAATTAAGTAAGTAGCCGATTTTACACTAAGAAACTATTACAGTCGGTTGCACAGGAATGAAAGGAAGACGTGTAGAAAATTCCATCTGAATCGGATGTACCGTTATCGAACGCATCCAATACATAGCCAACCACACACATACAGTCTGTTTTATAGATATAGATAACGCATATGCCTGTAAATAACTGTAGACAAACATTTTATAAAGCTTTGATAACAATGCAACAATTATATATAAAATGTATAGCAAAGCTACTAAAAGTTATGTCCCTTGAAATAACTTTTCTTAAGTTAAGTCCCCTCGCTATATATAAATTATAATGTAAATTACAAATTAAATTTTATTACGTAAATAGCTGGTTGTAAACTAACAAACTATGACAATTGGTTGGAATGAGTCGAAGACGTGTAGAAAATTTCATCTCAATCGGATTTTTCGTTCGCGAACGCATAAATAACAAATATACAGAGATACAGACAGACATACATTGCATTTTATAGATGTAGATGTCGTGATAGGTCACGTCGCACGGTCTCCCTTTTGTCGACCGTGCTTAATACAACTCGCGCCATGTCCTCAACCTATATCAACAGGACCTTGGCACACATATGTCATGTTTAGCGAGCGGGTTTGCGAAGTTGATAAGGAACTGCGCTGATAAGGCCATGAGCTCTGTCCGACGCGGATTCGATTCCTAGACTCATCGCCTACTAAAGTGATGGAAAGACTGGTTCGGGTTACCTATTTCTCCGTGCATTCGGGATTACAACATGTGATGCATTATCTGACCATCGACCCATAGCAGGAAATTGCTTCAAACAATTTGTTAAAGATTTGTTTTAATATAATGTTTGCAAATTTTAATAGAAGGCATTCTACAGATTTGAACTAATACACAAACATGTAGATGGATGAGTTATTTTATATGACAAAAGCCATAAAACTCAAATACATGAACGTTAAAAAAGGTTAAGGACCCTTTTGTACACCTTACAGCCCACAAAGCACACGGAGCTAGACCCATAATTGTATTAACTGATCGACACGGGGTGGATGATGAGGTCAGTATCATACCGACCGCTTTACTCTCCAAGGCATTTCCTGGTACCCCGCAGGATGAAATTTTAGAACCGTTAGATATAAGAAGGTTGTACGAGTTTCTATGCAGCCGGTTTGGGAGGACTGATAAAACGATGGGATAAGTGCATCAATGTTGGTGGAAATTATGTTGCGAAATAAAGGGACAATGTATGTACACAAATAAACTGGTTTCAAGTTATTATCATCTTTAGCTTTTCCTCTACAGTCATTTGTGCTTACATATCAACTTACCCTCGTATACAAGAAAAGTTAGTAGCATATCTTTTACAGGACATAGCAGTCAACCCCAGCAGTTTTGGCTGTTTGTGATTCCCGGGCACGTTTACGTTCAGAATATGTAACAACAACGATAGCTCACTGAACCGTTATGCTGGGTCTATAAGAACAGCGATAACACACTGAACCGTTATGCTGGATCTATAAGAACAGCGATAACACACTGAACCGTTATGTTGGATCTATAACATCAACGATAACACACTGAACCGTTATGTTGGATCTATAACAACAACGATAACAAACTGAACCGTTATGCTGTGTCTGACAAACTAAGTGCATTTAAATAAACAACACGATTGGTTTGTACTTGAGAGTAACGATTAATGAATAGAAATGTAGCGTTGATACGCTTATAGCTTTCAGTTTCTATAGTGTCCGGTGTATTTTCTGTCATCATCATCAAGTGCCCTGCCAGCTGGCGTAGGCGATCATGGCTCTCCACAGATCTCGGTCTTTGATGTTCTGGATCAATTCTGCTGATGGTATTCATCCATGCCACCGTCTCAATCCATCCAGCATCATTTCTCTTGATCTGCCTCTGCCTTTCTTCCCCTCGATCTTTCCAGTTGTCGCGATGTTCTCCAATGCCTCTCTTCTCATCACATGGCCGAAGAAAGCTGTTTGTCTCTTTCTTATTGTTCTATATAATGTTCTAGTTTCATTAGCCTGTCCTGTCTCAGGCAGTCGTTGTTAGTTACTCTGGCAGTCCAAGGGATTCGCAACATTCGTCTCAGGAAGCACATCTCTGTTGCTTCTAATTTCTTCTTAATTTGTTCATTTACATTCCAAGATTCACTGCCATGCAGCAAAACTGATTCTACATAGCATTTCAGCACACTCTTTCTTACATTCAGTGATAATGGACTTATTGAATGAGATACTCTTCATTTTCTGAAATGCGGCTTTTGCTTGCCCTATTCTGCTCTTAATCTCTGTTGTACATCTTCCATCTGATGTTATAAATGCTCCTAGGTATTGAAAATTATCCACTGGTTAAGAATTATCCCTTATATTTCTATTTCACATTCTGGTGTCACCATTTTCTTTGATACCACCATTGTTACTGTTTTCTTAATATTCAAGGAGAGCCTTTTCCTAGCACTCTCTGTCATTACAATGTCCAGCAATTGTTGTAGGTCTGTTGAATTATCTGCCACCAATACTGTGTCATCATTTTCTGTAAGTTTTATTATTCGTTTTATATCCTTCAATTCTATAAGTGACAATCAATATATGCGAATGCCTTTACTCCGAAATTTCATACCGTAACTGGAGATTATCACAGTTCTTGCCATGAACCCAACGTGGCGTCTGTAGAGGGCACGAAGTGGCTGACTCATCATCATCGTCATTATCACCAAATGCCATGCTAACTTGTGTAGGCGTTCATATCTCTTCATAGATCGCGGTCATTGGTGTTCTGTATCAACTCTGCTGATAATATTTTACCATGCCATCATTTCAATCCATCCAGCATCATTACTTTCACCATCATTAGTGTTGATGCCGGCCTGGTGTCACCTGTAGCTCATAACAGTCCCTAGTATCTTATATGTATCTGCCTTTGACAGCAATTTATGACTGATATGACAAGTGAGGGCCCTGCTCTTTTCAGCTGCAGAGTTGTCAACTTATTCTGGTGGAAAATCGTCACCAGAGCTGCGTTTACCATCCTCTGCCACTTGGAAGTGCAGCTGGCATGTCCCCTTCCTAGAGTTAAAGAGCTATAATGGCAATGTACAAAACTGTCCCGTACTTTTACTGGACTGGCTGTGACTACACGAGGACGATATTTGTCTATATAGATATATTAACAAGATTTTTTTCTGTGCACATATAAAACATATTTTCTGATATGTAAACGTGGACACGATTTGTCTGTCTCTACGTGTAGACATGATGTGTCTGTCTATGTGGCCACGGTTTGTCTGTCTGTTCAACATACCTGTCAGTGAGTTCCAGGTTTCTGATACCATCTGCTTGTGAACGGACACAGTTGCCGATTTCTGCATATCTTTAAAAGCCGCTGGAAATACGTCTAAGGAAACGACACATACTGGTACACATTAGTGCTTGCGTTAAATATTTCACGGACCAAATACAGTAAAATAAACGCAACACAGCCATGAAACAATCACTTGTGTTTGAGTCCCCATTTGAGAATATATGTAACTTGAATTATGTTATGAGAAATGCATTGTCGTAAACTACGTCAATAAATATTTTCATCTTACGGCTATGTCGAGTGGGGTTGGTGATCATGTCTGTTCACAGATTTCTGTCTCATGTACTGCCATGCCTCTCCGATACTGATGTTCTTTCGTGCCACGATATTAAGCTATTCTCTCTTGTTTTCCCCCTGCCTCTCCTTCCCTCCAACTTTCCCGTTGTTTAAATATAAGAATAACCAATATTGCTTGCGTGAGAGAGAAAGTGTGTGCTTGTGTTTGTAACATTGTTTAGTGAAGAAACATGGATAATGAACACAGCGATCGCGCAATTATAAACAGTTATATAATCAAACGAAGTTCGTTTACTGTGGGATTTACAAATGAATTCTTAGTCTTTGATGTAAATACAACCTAACACAGAAAAACAAACACTGAAGTTCTAAGTTGGAAACTGAAACAGAGACGTAGAAGGAGACAACGAGCGAATGAATAACATTTATTATTAAACGGTAAAGAATTGGGTTTCACTGAGAATTGGTCACATTCTTTGGAATGAAAGAATTGGTCACTATCACTGAGTGTAAGAAATAGAGTGCTGAAATGCTATGTAGAACCAGTTTTGCTGTATGGCAGTGAATCTTGGAATGTAAAAGAACAAATTAAGAAGAAATTAGAAGCAACAGAGATGTGTTTCCTGAGACGAATGTTGCGAATTCCTTGGACTGCCAGAGTAACTAACAACGACTGCCTGAAACAGGCTAATGAAACTAGAACACTATATATAACAATAAGAAAGAGACAAACAGCTTTCTTTGGTCATGCAATGAGAAGAGAGGCATTGGAGAACATCGCGACAACTGGAAAGATCGAGTGGAAGAGAGGTAGAGGCAGACCAAGAGAAATGATGCTGGATGGATTGAGACGGTGGCACGGAGGAATATCAGCAGCAGAGTTGATCCAGAAAACCAAAGACCGAGATCTGTGGAGAGCCATGAACGCCTAGGCCAGATGGCAAGTGCACTTGTGATGATGATGAAAGAATTGGGCACGCAGGCCCGTCTTACATTCGGCTATTCCAACCCACATCTTGCGCACAATAATTGTCTATTCGGTATGCCACATTTACATTGAAAAACCACTTTGAAATAAATGCTGTAAAAAGAAGAAGAAGAAGTTATACATTTTATTATATTATTATTATTTATTTTTCGTTGAAAGTTTCTGCCAAAGGAATATGAGATATCACAGAGTAGCTCACCTTTTACTGTGTCTTGCCGTCTTGCAACCTGCAGAATATAAATGACAATAATATTCTAATATCACATTTAACATAATTTAGTAGAGTTTAAAACTACTGGGAATACAGTGTCTGCATCATTGAAGCAGGATCGACTCCGCAGAACTGTACAGGTAGGGACACATTTGCTGCACTGCTGGGGATTGAACTCGAACCACTGCCTTGGCGTATAAGCGCGCTAGTGACTATATCACAGTGAATACATAACAGCATAGTCATAACTTCTCTTACTTTATCAGAAAAAGAAGCATAATTATGCATGATTGTAGTGTGATACAGTGTCTGCTTGTAGTGTGATACAGTGTCTGATTGTAGTGTGATACAGTGTGCATGATTGTAGTGTGATACAGTGTCTGCTTGTAGTGTGATACAGTGTCTGATTGTAGTGTGATACAGTGTCTGCATCATTGAAGCAGGATCGACTCCGCAGAACTGTACAGGTAGGGACACATTACATTCTCTTACTTTATCAGAAAAGAAGCATAATTATGCATGATTGTAGTGTGATACAGTGTCTGCTTTAGTGTGACAGTGTCTGATTGTAGTGTGATACAGTGTGCATGATTGTAGTGTGATACAATGTCTGCTTGTAGTGCATGATTGTAGTGTGATACAGTGTCTGCTTGTAGTGTGATACAGTGTGCATGATTGTAGTGTGATACAGTGTCTGCATCATTGAAGCAGGATCGACTCCGCAGAACTGTACAGGTAGGGACACATTACATTCTCTTACTTTATCAGAAAAGAAGCATAATTATGCATGATTGTAGTGTGATACAGTGTCTGCTTGTAGTGTGATACAGTGTCTGATTGTAGTGTGATACAGTGTGCATGATTGTAGTGTGATACAGTGTCTGCTTGTAGTGTGATACAGTGTCTGATTGTAGTGTGATACAGTGTCTGCATCATTGAAGCAGGATCGACTCCGCAGAACTGTACAGGTAGGGACACATTTGCTGCACTGCTGGGGATTGAACTCGAACCACTGCCTTGGGCGTATAAGCGCGCTAGTGACTATATCACAGTGAATACATAACAGCATAGTCATAACTTCTCTTACTTTATCAGAAAAGAAGCATAATTATGCATGATTGCCCGCTCCAGTAAGCAAGACACTTGATGACGATGGTGACAGACGTACCCTAGAGTACAACCAGGGAGACTGGGTGTGTTAGAGATACACAAGGAAGAAGCTGGATGACTTAACCAAGTGCTGCGGGAAATGTTCAGAAATATCCTTCGTTTGTGCGGCAAACGTTCAGAAATATCGATCGTTTCTATAAATGTCATATCACTTGTATAAATCTCATACAACTGAAATAACAAGAGAAATAGCTTCACATGTATGATCGGAACTCATACAAGTGAAAGGAATAAGATGAAACCGTTCTACAGTTTCAATGATCAAGAACAGGTCGGTGCAGGAGACATAACCATGTCCGTAGATCAATCATCATCATCTGCCATGACTAACTTGTCCTAAACGCCCATACAGACTGTCTGAGCTTAGTCACAGATTCTTCACGTGTCCTCCACAGGGGTGAGGTATTCCCATGGTCAACCAGCCACAAGAACCCTGTCAGTGTCGGTGGTTGAACAGACACTATCGTCCTGGTAGGCAAGCGCTCTAACCACACTGCCACTGCGGCTTCTGATAAATGTGAACATGTAAGCATAGTCCCACATAGATTAGTTGATGAAGTGTTAGACATTTACATACTATAGACCACGAAGGAAAATGAAAACATCGAAAGCTTCTACTGACAATACACAAAAAAAGGAGGCCAAAAGATCAAGTAAAATGTCCTTATAAGGACTGCAACAGTCAAGCCAGACGAGCCAGTAGCCTTCACCAACCAAACAAACCATCAGAGGAGAAGGGCACAAAGGACAGCCGCCGAACAATCCCCCAGCTCACGTCACAGACACGAAGCCGATATAACCAGCCCGAGCCAGGACTAACTCGTAAGAGCGCAAAAGACAATTGCAGGGTAAAAGCCCACATAAACACGGACCTCAACTCTAACAAAGGCTAAAAGATGCAGGTTCATCGAGGCCGAATGTGCAATTTTCGTTTTAAAATTATTGATTGATAGACTGCTTTCCATTTGTATGAGACTGGGTCGACCCCGAGCCATACTGGTCGGGAAAAATTATCCAGCCTAGAGTGGGGAATGAACCCACACCATTGTCTTGGAAGACTAGCACACTAACTACTATGCCCTAACTATTTATTTTAAAATAAAGGTCCTTTTTCCAAGCCCATTGGGCATTTGGGGGATAGACCCATCTTGTAGAGACCAGGCAGCACCAAGTGGAGGATGTGGTCGGTATCACATCGGCCGCCTTTACTTCACAACACATTTCCCGGTAACCATGTAGGGCTGAGTCCACCCAGACCCAAGTTAATTTCTTTGCCACTTCGTAACCGCTCTGATTCGGATCGAACCCAAGACCACCGCTATGGTAGGGGAGCGTCCTTAACAATTATCAGGTAATGGTTAGAACAGAGTTAGTCAAATGAAGTAACACAAAACTTACTGCTTTCAGCATGGCAGACATCTGTACACGGTTCTCTGCACAACATTTCAGGACGTCGCCCTCCTTTCGCTGTGTGAGTGCCGCCACCACTGGGTCGTTTCTGAGCTGGCTGTATGGGTTCTTCACAAGACGCTGACAATCCAGACACACTTCCTGGAGGCTCATTTGATCCCCACTGGACATCGTGGCCTGTACCTGAGGACGGCAAAGGAGAAGGAATACCTTATTGCTTTATTGGTGATAAATATTACACAGGTTTATTTTTTTTTGTTCTCTTCTCTCATTTCGTTCTACTCTTTCTTCTCTCGTCTCTCTCTCTCTCTCTCTCTCTCTCTCTCTCTCTCTCTCTCTCTCTCTCTCTCTCTCTCTCTCTCTCTCATCTCTCTCTCTCTCTCTCTCTCTCTCTCTCTCTCTCTCTCTCTCCTCTCTCTCTCTCTCTGAGTTTGATCATGACGATTGTGGTGTTGTTGTGATGATAGTGATAAAGATAATAATGGTTATAAAGATGATGATGGTGATGATGATGATCATGATGGTGATGACAATGATGATGATGATGATGATGATGATGACGACGATGATGATGATGATGATGATGATGATGATGATGATGATGATGATGATGATGATGATGATGATGATGATGATGATCGTGAGTGGCACCTTGCAGTCTTGACAGACCAAAGTATGTGGATTGGAATTTGGCCAAAATTCCAACTCACACAATGCCTGGACAGAGCTTCAGAGAACATGTGGTGCCCAAACGAGATGTTCCCTCTCTCGAACTTGACTTCTTCTTGTTCCAGTGGAAAGGACAACCAGTACGTCTGGAACAAGGTAGGATGCACACAAATGGCGGCTCATCGTCAATCCTCCGAGACCTCACCCCAACGAGCAGGAGGCGAGCGGTGGCCAGACCCTAAACCCTTGGGACTTGACTTAGAGGCGTTCAGCCAATCCCGCAGGTAGGGTAGTATACGCGCCCGGACCACTAGGCACGTACACCTGTCAAACGCAAGTGTCTGGACCTGTGTCCTGTGTAACATATTGCTCGTCTGCTGCGAGCAAATCTCCCCTCCTGCCACTGTGCGGATCCCGCCACAAGAGCGAGAATAGGCCCGCCTGAGATAATACTCGTCTATTGCGAACAAAATCTCCAATGACTGAAAACTGAATAAGTAAAGAAACGATAAAAAGTGGTATGTCAATTGCGCTTGCGCTTGCACCTATGTTACACCCTTCATGTGTTTTCACAAAGTCGGACTAAAGTCAAGCTCAACAGCCATTCGCTCTTAAACATCCGGTGTGCTGATGGGGAGGAAGCGGGTTCAACCCCTACACCGATCAGTTCGACTAAATATTGACTTTTCGTCCTTGACATGGGGACGTACATTACAAGTGCCTCGGAAGTCGGTGTTGGTTTGCCTGATGGCGAGAGACTCTGGTAATAGAGAAATGTATCCCATACGCTGTAATCCGTATTTTTGAGTTCAAAGCAAGTAAACAAAAAAAGAATTGTTTTTCTTTTAAACCTAGGATTAATATAGATAATTTTGACTCACGTGGTTGTATTGATCTCGGGGAATGGACTGTGCTGCGAGAACTACTGTCACATACAGCAGGACAGCAAGACAAGTCAGCAGAGCTGTCAATGACAGTATCAGTGCCAGCCGCTTACAGCGTCGACTAAGAAATAAAATAACCGCAGTACAGGTGACATCTTCATAACGGCTGTACCAGCACCAATATCATATTCATAACAGTTGTAGCAACACTAATAATAACATCTTCATAAGGGCAGTAACAGCACCAATAACAATCTTCATTACGGCTGCACCATTAACAATAACATATTCACAACAGATGTAACAGCACCAATGACATCTTCATAGCGGCTGTAACAGCGCCAATGACATCTTGGTAATGGCAGTAACAACAATACAAGTCCCATATCGGTAGACAGCAGCTGTGGGCCGGTGAAGTGTTGAGATAATCACATGTCTGTAGGCCTGAGAGCAGGGGGAATAGATGGTCAGTAGCGACACGACAAGAGCTGACACGGATCCCTGGTCCAACCGCGGTCATGTCAATGTCTGCGAAAGGTCCTAACCATTAAACATTGCATGCCCTTTGCAGAAAATTGCGATTAACCCCATTTGATTGTTAGGCACTTTTAAGTTCAGTAGTTTTGCTTTTTGCTTTTCTGAAATGTGCAGCTGTTAAAGTCCAACTGACAGATGCTGGGTTTAATCCCTTATTCTGCCATCAGCGCACCGGAAGTTTAACAGCTAGAGCAAGGGATCTCCTTGGCGAAGTGGTCAAGCCATCTGACTCGGGCTCCAACGGTTGTGGGTTCGATTCTGGGCCGCGTCCTTTCAGTTCACGATCGCATTTTTTCCTATGGGTCGTCGCTGGAGGTAAGGAGTTCGTTGTTTGTGCGACGCTTTCGGCAGCTCGCGTTAAGAAAGAGACTGAGCCATATGGGATAAACCCGGTGTAATGAAGTCGACCATGTCGAGTTTGAAGCGACTTTAAAGCGCTAGAGTGTTCTAATCCGTTCAGCCACGCCGACAACTTCATAGCCATTATCCATCGAGAGCGGATGTTGTTTGCCTGCATCTCCCGCAGACTCTCTGTCCGTCATAGTTGGGTAGTCCCACAGTTTGCTTCCCATCCGTCTGTTGATGCTGGGAAAATGGCGGGTTTCTGCAGTTGCCGCGATGTTTCTGTTGTTTGATGGCTGTGCTCATTCATGTGGAATGATCTTGGATATGACGATACTTGTCTGGATCTCTGTGCCACATCTTCAGTCAGAAGTCACTGTGTGACCTGGATGTTAAAACGATTGAACTTTTCAACTGCTGCCTTCTTCTGTTACTTAAACTGCATTGTAGCTTAGGTCCCAACCAACACAAGTCCAGCAGATACATTCTTTACTAAAAGATATCCTGCTGTTTGTACTATGTCCTACCCACATTATTTCTCTCTCTCTCCTCTCTCTCTCTCTTCCTCTCTTCTCTCTTTCTCTCTCTCTCTCTCTCCTCTTCTCTCTCTCTCTCTCTCTCTCTTCTATCTCTCTCTCTCCTCTCTCTCTATCTATCCCCTCTCTCTCTATCCCCACTCTCTCTCTATCCCCCCTCTCTCTATATTCCCCCCTCTCTCTCTATACCCCCCTCTCTCTCTATCCCCCTCTCTGTATCCCTCCTCTCTCTCTCTCTCTCTCTCTCTCTCTCTCTCTGTGCGAGTAGGAGAGTGAGTTAGTGTGGTTTAGAGAGTAAATGAGTGAGTGTGAGTGAGAGAGTGAGATTATGTGAGGCAGCGTGTATGTGTGAGTAAGTGTGTGAGTGATGGGTGGGTGTGTACGAGTGTCCATATGTGTGTATGCGTGTGTTATGTTTGTGTATGTGGGTGTATGCGTGTGCACGTCTGAATGTGCGTATAGATGTGTCACAAAATACTGGAGGTTGTCGACCCGAAGGATCACAGGACAGAGATCGTCAGTCTATGCCACTACACTGTTTTGTTGTGGAGATCAAATCCCAGATGAAACACCGTCAGAATTCTTTGAATACGGTGAACGTATGTCACGAGAGAAACGGAAATCGTCGATATCAAAGGAGAATCAGATATCAACAAAAGAATCGCTTTATCAAATGAGATTGTCGGCATGTTTTTATATCAAAAATCTAAAGACCAGAGAAGAGAAGGGGATGCTTGGTAGGAGAAGAACAAGTGACGTCTTACAGGCAAATTATATGCTGTTGGAAAATAACGTTTACATTCAGTGTGCTAACGAGGACGACACCGAGAGGAAGTGTTTAATTATGCTTGGTCCTATTTCGAAAAGGAATTACAATGTCCAAGGTTGCTTAAGGCACCGGACATTTGTACAGAATGTGCATGTGTATTCCAATTCAGACTAAAATAGTTTTTATAAGGTAGTTAGTGCTTTAGCTTAGTAATCGAGCATAGTGAACTTGCGGTGTGCCCGTAGTATAAGAGAGTGCCGGTAGCAGTAGGCTGAGGCGTGAATTAGGATGTGTGGAGTGATGTGTCATTGCACTCGGTAGGGTAGGAGCTATGACATGAGAAGATATTCAGCTAGATTTAGAGGGGGTGGGGAGATAAAGGATTGGTCTATTAGGATATAGAGGTTACAATCTGAGTACGGCCTTAGGCCTACACTCACATATAATGAATCTGAGTAGGGTTGATATCACCGGGTGTTATTTCTTCAACAGGTTCCATTTGAATGTGAAATTACCTACCACACTGAGAAGTAGAAACTGGCACTACTCTGGTGCAGAGCTAACTGACCTCAAGATTTGAACTCTGTGTATAGGAAATTCAGACAATTACTGAGATACTAAACCATAAGACCTGAGTCAATAAAAGAGAAACGGATCAGTGGATGTATAACAAATCACCAAACAATTATTAATAATAACAGTTATCCTAGACAATATACAAAGGAAGAAACTTTAAAATAATATTGGACCTGCTTAACTGAAAATTTCATTGATGGACAGACAGCAGTGTATCGGTGATATATTTGTTTGGACAGTGTTTTGTGTTCGTTCCTCAAGGAACTATATTAAATTCCCGATATTATGTGTGGAAAATTAAAAGAACACGAAATAATCAAATCACTCAGTGGTGACCAGACTTTCCAAACGTTTCAGAACAGTTTGGAATAAATCAAAACTCGGTCGAACAGATACATCATCGGGTGAGCTCCTTCCAGTTCTGTGCTATGTTACGTCGTATGGCCGTTTCATGATGAGGAATGTGATGCTGATCCTAGACTGAACAGTCCTGTCTCACATACACGATAGACTACACCATAGATTGCTATACACCGACACTACACCCACTGACATAGTTTTTGTCATTAAATATATTATTAATTGTTGGAGGAAAGTGTTGTGTGGGTATGTTTTGGAGGAATATGAAGGGGGATATTAACTTGGGATAAGACAGAGAGAGAGAGAGAGAGAGAGAGAGAGAGAGAGAGAGGAGAGAGAGAGAGAGAGAGAGAGAGAGAGAGAGAATGATCATAAGACAGAACGGGGGGTATGTAGACAAAGGTACGGCGGTAGGCCAAAACTGGAAAAAGGGAATTTAAAAGGTGTGTTTGTTGATTCTGTTTTCCCCCCAAGGACGACAGGCGACACGATGTGTATGTGTAAGTGTGAGTAAATGTGTGTTTGTATGTGTGCTTGTGTGTGTAATTATGTTTATATTGTTTACGTGTGCGTACATGTGTATGTGTTTATATGTATGTGCGTGTGTATGGGCGCAGTTTTTCCAAGTGGCATTCGCGTCGGCCGTTCAGAAAGCAATGACAAACTA
The DNA here is from genome assembly GCA_014155875.1 of Cepaea nemoralis. Classification (NCBI taxonomy): domain Eukaryota; kingdom Metazoa; phylum Mollusca; class Gastropoda; order Stylommatophora; family Helicidae; genus Cepaea; species Cepaea nemoralis. The sequence continues at coordinate 210,826 of JACEFZ010006069.1, read as the reverse complement.
CTGAGCGTAAAACCGCTATAATAAAAATCATAACAACAATAAATACTAGGGTTCATTGCAACGTCTTGATAATAGCACGCAACTATCTAACTTAACTAATGTCCATGATTCACACCCATATGATAAAATTGGTTTGCATGACATAAAGAAGAAGATTCTTCTTATTGTTAATCAGAAGGTAGTTTTTGGTATGATATGTTCCCCTTCCTTTTAGACAAAACAAAACAAAGCACAACACACACACACACAGCACACACACACACACACACACACACACACACTGAGATCCATTGACTGATCACGTTTGCTGTGACCAACACAGGAGAATTTGATCAGTGTTCAATAGCTACTATAAACAATATTTATAGATTTGGCTATACATACTTACCTTGATTGTGATTCTATTTGCAGATTGACATTATCAATTAATGTTTCTTCTGCTCCAGCTACTTGGTCTTGCTTTCTCGTGTTCTATGTCGTCACCGCCGTTGACAGGATCATCCTAATGGAAAGATTCATTACAATAAACGTACCTGGTATTACTCGCAAATGAGTTAACATCCTACATCATAGCGATAAGGATATTCCCATACTCGCTTCGTACATTTCTTCAACAATCAGCCTGGAGTCCCATACTAATGGTATCAGTTGCAGTCGGATTATATGTACGTTTGAAATTCCTCGGATATTGAGGGTCGGCCTTAATCCTCTTGTCACTCCCTGCCCCAGCCATTTTCTCAATTTCGTGATAATTTATCTGTCCTCCAACACTGTTCTCACGTGAGCTCATCTGTATTATTCTTGATGAATGAAGACTGGATTATAAAGTGCTTTAAGAATTAACTTATTCAGGCTCGCAATTACCCTGCATAGATGACAGAATGATACATCTTTTGCCAGATGAAAAAAAAAATACTGAATAATATAAAGCTACCAATTGCAATGAGTGAAACAAGTGTTGAAGTTTAGTTTAGTCGTTGGATCAACATCACGGCACACGGTTTAACCCATAAGTGCTCCGTTTTCCTCCTAACTCAAACCTGAGTCTGGAGAAACTCAGCTCAATGCACGAACTCCGTTGCATCGGCGAGGATCCTGAAATACTTAGGTAGATTTTTAACTCGAAATTTTGCCCGGGCAGCGCCGTTAGGCTACTCTTTTTCGATTTCCAACTGCTAAGGGATTTTTACGTGCGCAGCAATACACGGGCGTCCGATCTCACTACCCAGAGACCAGGGGAAATGTTATTACTGGAAGTCCAGGTGGATTTTTTAAATAAATCCCGGTCCTCACCGGGGCCTGAACCCGGGACCTCCAGCACTCGAGGCGGACACCATACCTCGAGACCACTCAAGTGTTGAAGTGCTATATAGAACCTCTCCTGTTACATGCATGTGAAATATGGACAATAGCAGACCACGTTGAGCAACATCCAATGGCAGTGAAGATGTGTTTTCTGAGAAAAATGCAAAGAATGCCATAGACAGATAGAACAACGCATGAGAAAGTTCAAGAGCCGCATGGATAGTAAACATTTATTCGAAAAATTAGACGAAGACAGTCAAGATTGTTGGGCACGTTATGAGGAGAGATAAACTGGATGATCCACGACTCTGATGATCGTGTGAGATAACGAAAGATGACCGTTCTCATCTTAACGGCATGGCACATGAGGATGCGGTATAGATGAGGCTGTTGCTTATGTGGGCATTCATTATTTTAAAAACTCTTGGTTTTGGCCTCTGGTAAAGGATCACATTCACTGCACTTGGATATCTCCATAAGCGTTTGTCTCTTCCCATAGATCATTCTACGAGAATCTCAACACAGTGCACGAATTCAGTAACACGTTTAGAATTTAAATATGTGTACTCCAGAATCTCACTTGCAATAAACATTCATGTTTGGATAGTTTCTGATTTGAAAGTTAGTTCCAGTAGAGTCCTGTTCTGGGGAGACAGATCATGGCGACGTAGAAAAATCAGTCAATCAATCAGGTGCCATCTCCACAATGAAGGTTGGCTTGCAATGGATCTCTGTCTTTCGCCCTGACTGTACATTCTGTCAGACCTAATGTTCGTCCATCTCTTGATGTTAACATACCTCTTGTATCGTTGTCTACCTCTTGCTCGCTTGCCCTCAACCTTGCCCCCCCCCCCCCCAGTGTGGTTTCATAAGAGAACCATGTCTTTTAACGTTGACCGAAATATTTAAATTGCCTCTTTTTTTATTTCTTTCATCATCTCTGTCTTCATTCCCTGTTTTCTAGAACCTCTGTATTTGATTATTTTTGTTTCCATGAAATACGACATATTCGTCTGTATATCCACATCTTCAGGGCCTCTATTCGACTTTCTACTTGCTTGTTCAATGTCCAGTCTTCCTCGCCATACAGTAACGTTGAATATACGTAGTATTTGACAATTCTCATTTTTAATGCGTTATTAATTTCTCTAAATGTTAATACTGATTTCATGGCGTTGAAAGCATTTTTGGCCATTCCTATTCACTTTTTGATTTCTATTTCACCTCTGCCATTGTCTGTTATGACATGTCCAAGATAAGATAATCATTTTACTTGTTCTAGTATCTCCCCATTTACTGTGATATTCATTTACAAACACTGCTAATTATCATAGTCTTCGTTTTTTTGAATGCTAATATCTAAGCCGCAAACTATTAAGCGTAATCTTGCCAAGAAATCAACAGACAGCTGAAAGATGCTGCTGTTGACAGCGATGACCTGTAAGGATATGCGAATTAAAAGAAAAGAAAAATATCTAAGCCACATTCTGCACTATGCGTGCTTACATATTCCACTAGGTTTTTGTAACTCTTGCTCGCGTTTTGCTAGTAACACGGTATCGTCTGCATATCTAAGATTGTTTATGATTGTTCCATTAATGTTAAGTCCAGGAATTTCAATTTGTTTAAAAATTGTTTCTGTGTATAGGTTAAAGAGGCTTGGGGACAGTACACATCCCTGCCGTACTGTTCTATTTATCTCTATGGGAGACGAATAGTTATTTCCGCATCAAATAGACGCCACTTGTTCCCAGTACAAATTACTAATAAGTCTGACGTCCATCCGACTACTCCTGTATCTTGAAGGCACGTAATTAGTCGTCATTTACTATGTTTTTTTCCTATGCGAATATATCATGCATTATTGATGAACGAAAGAGAGTGATTGGAAAGGCCGAATGTAAGACGGGCCTGCGTGCCTAATTTGTTACCCTTTGAAAATAAAGTCCGTTCGTTCGTTCGTTCGTTCATGTTGTACTCTATCCAAAACTTTCTTGTAGTCTATAAAACAATCATATACACTTCTGAAATTCTATACATTTTTCAATGAACATCCTGCAACAGATTATTACTTCTCTTGTGCCGCTGGTTTTGCGGAACCGAAATTGTTCTTCAGCTACTTCCTCATATATTAGCTTATATTTTATTTTGAATTTTTTCTTGTATGACCTTGAGTAGTTTTTTTTTAGTTATGTGGCTCATTAAGCTAATAGTTCTGTTATCCTCACAATCAACAGCTCTTGGGTTCTTGGGCAGTGTGATGAAATATCAGCAGTAGAGTTGATCCAGGAAACAAAAGACCGAAATCTGTGGAGAACCATGAACGCCTATGCCACTTGACAGGGCACTTGATGATGATGATGATGATGATGATGATGATGATGATGATGATGTTATATATATATATATATATATATTATATATATATATATATATATATATATATATATATATATATATATATATAATTACATAATTATGTTACAGTATCAATGCAGACTGTGTCGCGTTGTGTTATAACGTGGTGGTATTGGAGCTGGTCGTTCGTAAAGCAATGGCAAACTTCTGAACGTACATCAACAGCAGATGAAACATGCTGGTGTTGACTGCAACCTCCCGTAAGGAATACGCAACAATTTTTGTTTTTTTATCAGTGCCAAAGTTGGATAAGGATTTTATCATCTCTGTTGTTATTTTGTCAGGACCTGCAGCCTTTCCTTCTTTTATATCTTCCAATAGCCTTCTCTGTTTCAGCCTTTAATATGTTTGGTCCATCTTGAGTATTATAAAATGTTAGTTTATTGTCCTTGCTGTCCCGGAATAAATCTTCTGTGTACTCTGTCCATCTTTTATTATGTCGGTGTTATCAACTATAATTTATCCATAGTTTTTTCTTTAATACGACCATTTTCTGTTATTCTTAGTCTTCTTTCGTTCGCCTGAAATTTGTCTATAACTGCAATGTTGTCTCTTGTATGAATCTAAGTATTTTTAGTTCACTCAGCGGTACATAGAGTTTATCTTCCACTGTTGTCTGTCTAGGCCAGAAGGTTCGCCTGGATATGTTGTAGTTTGGTCAATCCTGGAGTATGTGCTCTGCTGTCTGCGACGCCAAACCACATGTGCACATGGCTGAGTCACCAATCTTAGATTTTGTATACATGTGGTTGCGTAATCTATTGTGTCCTGCTCTGAGGCCCAGAATAATGACCTGTTCTGGTCTGTCCATAACGTGGTAGTCGTCTTGAGTAGGGTTTCGTGGCCCTCTGACTGATTTTATTATTCTTTTCTTTTGGTGGTATGTAATGGGCACATCAGGTTGTTCTTCTTTTGCTCTGTCCTTAGCCAATCGATCAGCTCTGTCGTTTCCAGGTATTTTCTGTTATATTATTTTTCTTGTTTGTAAATCTTTTTTATATTTTCATGCAATTCTTTTGAGTTGTGTTTTATCTCCCGATACTCAATTTGTTTGCATTTGTTCTGCAAGTACTTTTCTTTGGCAACTCTTCACGCGTGACGTATTTCTCTGTTTATTAATATATACTCTAGAGTGTTTTTTGTAGAGTGTTCTTTGCTTTCTTTCGTTGAGTCGTTTTGCTGAAGATGTCATCGGTTATCCGTAATTGCGTTTCCTTATTTATCTTCACTGGCAAGATGGTATCTGCAATCTGAATACTAGTTTTCACACATTCCCATGGTGTATTAATTTTATACTCAGGATTTTCACGTCTATATTGTTCCATGCTTTCAACGATTAGCCCATCATACCTATTGCTTACTGAAACCAGGGAACATATTAGAACATAAATTGATCCATTCTCTTGGAGATGTATACCTGCGTTCATCATCTCGCTAAGTGGGGTAACGACTGATCACATATTCCTGCGTGCATGGACGCCTACACAATGCGATGGTTCTATCACATCACTGACCATATCAGGTTTCTTGCTAGGGACTTGTCGGAGATTGAGAAACACGCAGAAGAATGGTCGTCCAACGTCGTGTGGCAAGGCACTTGGTGATATTATATGATGATGATGGCGGTGGTGATGATAACTAACATAAATGTTTAGTAACAGTAAGGATGTATTTTGTATTATCTTGTCCTTGGCTCCGAAAGTGATGTTGATGAAATGTCTAGAACATGTGGAAGACACATTATCAACCCAATCCTAATCTCAGCATGTGCTGAATCTTGATCTGTTTACATCCTTGCATGCCTCTCTGAAGGTGTGAAGTTCCAATACTGGCCTTGCAAATGTTGCTGTTTTATGAGATTGGAGAAAGGAAGGGGAGCTCTGCAGCACAATTTCCACGGGTATGGGTACTTCGTACCGGGTCGAGATGAAAGTCTATACACCAACCTGATCTGACTGGTGTAATCATTTTTTACAGCTTGAACGACAATGATAGAACTTGAGAGTTAACACTGAATCTGTATGAGGATATATCAAGCTAACATGCAACCACACATGCAACCACACATTCAACCAACCATTCAATCAGACATTCAACCACACATTCAAATACACATTCAACCACTCATTCAACCACACATTCAACCAACCATTCAATCAGACATTCAACCACACATTGAAATACACATTCAACCATTCATTCAACCACTCATTCAACCACACATTCAATCATACATTTAACAACACGGTTAACATAACATTCAAAACCACATTCAACCATACATTCAACCATGCATTAAAGCAAACATTCAATCACAAATTCTACCAAACAACCAACCAAACATTCACCAAACATTCAACCACACATTTAAGCATACATTAAACCACACAACCAAGCAAAAGTCCAATAAACAATCAACAAAAAATAGCAACCAAACGTTCAACCACACCAACACCAAAACACACAATCAAACAACTAGCCAAACATTTAACCAAACATTCAGCCAAACGTTCAACAAAACATTCAACTACACATCCAACCAAATATTCAAGCACACATTCAATCAAACACTCAAGCAAACATGCAACCAAACATGCAAGCAACCAAACATCCCACAGAACATTCAACCAAACATACAATCAAACATGCAACCAAACATGCAACCAAACATGCAATCAAACATGCAACCAAATATTCATCCAAACATTCAAGCAAACATTCATCCAACCAAACATTCCACCAAACTCGCAACCAAGCATTCCACCAAACATACAATCAAACATGCAACCAAACATACAACCAAATATTCATCCAAACATTCAACGAACCAAACACGTAACCAAACATTCCACCAAACAAAAACCAAACATGCAAACCAAACATTCAACCAACGAAATATTCCACCAAACACGCATCCAAACATTCCACCGAACAGGCAACCAGACATTCAACCAAACAACCAACCAAACATTCAACCATTCAATGAACAAATAATAATCTTACCCTTCCTCCATTTGTCATCTCGACCATCCTGTATTTTCCATTGTGCGTATTGCGTGCGTCTCCCATTCTCTGAAATATAAGTTTAGAAATAACTCCAACTGGTAAACATCGATCATATTACATGCAAGTACAAACTGTGAGGACGTAAGTTAGAGGAGTTATTTTTGTTTTTGGGTGGAAATCTGGTTGTTGGTTGGGATGTAATATTTGTTTTTTCCCCCACTGATTGTGCTGTTATGCATATAAATTGTTGAAGTGTATGACTATAATCTGACACTAGGTGGAACCTGAGTCTTCACTTGCCCCACGAGTCTCAATAATAAAAAGGGAAGGAGGAGTTGAAAATATTTGTTGAGTATATTTCTAGTGGATGTCTTAATCAGCTGCTGTGGAGTACAGTGAAATGTGAATGTTCGGTCAGATGTTGAGACAATTTCATTGTGAATGTCATGTCCAGCTGTTGTGAGAACATTTCATAGTGAATGTCTTGTTCAACTTTTGTTGAGTACAGTTATTATGAACGTTATGTCCAACTATATGATATGGTTCCTTTGTTGATGGTTTGGTCACCTACTGTTGAGTCCAATTTACCCGTGTCACTTTTGATTCATTTAATGTTAGATCCACATGAGGTTGGCAGATATCATGCAGTCAACATTATTGGTGAGGGAACATGTTCCTCTGTTGCTGTTTCGAATTGCCAGAGTCTGTATATGCCTTATATAGGAACCTTTCATTTTATAAATTCTGTGTATAAACTTAAACTTTAAGTCTGAGATTTGCACAGTGGGGGTTCCGAGCCAAATTATATTGTTCCTCTAAAGTAGTCTAAAGGGCTGTTCGGGAATGATTATCCATCCCATTAGGGATGCCCTTAAACAACTTGCAATATCAAACCCTTATTATATCTGTCTATCATATATAGATATATTTTATACAAAACTCACTGATAGAGGCCTTAGTATATTTTCTTAAAACATCACACCATACCAGTCAGCAAGACACTTGGTAAAGATGATGAGCAGTAATAGTAGTAGTTGTAATAAAAGCAGCAGTAGTAGTAGTTATTGTTATAATAGTGGTAGTTCTAGGTGTTGTAGTGACAGTAGTAATAATGGTGCTTGCACTAGTAGTACAAGACACTTACTGATGATGATGAGTAGCAGCTGTAATAATAGTAGTTGTAAAGGCAGCAGCAGCAGCATCAGCAGCAGCAGCAGCAGTAGTAGTAGTAGTAGTAGTAGTAGTAGTAGTAGTATTAGTAGTAGTAGTAGTAGTAGTAGTATTAGTAGTAGTAGTAGTATTAGTAGTAGTAGTAGTAGTAGTAGTAGTAGTAGTAGTAGTAGTAGTAGTATTAGTAGTAGTAGTAGTAGTAGTAGTAGTAGTAGTAGTAGTAGTATTAGTAGTAGTAGTCGTAGTAGTAGTAGTAGTAGTAGTAGTATTAGTAGTAGTAGTAGTATTAGTAGTAGTAGTAGTAGTAGTATAGTAGTAGTAGTAGTAGTAGTAGTAGTAGTAGTAGTAGTAGTAGTAGTATATAGTAGTAGTAGTAGTAGTAGTAGTAGTAGTAGTATTAGTAGTAGTAGTAGTAATAGTAGTAGTA
>JACEFZ010006069.1:180000-197500 GCA_014155875.1 Cepaea nemoralis | reverse complement strand
ACAATAGGGATTATCATAATGAGATGAATGGTAATGTATTTAGAGATTGGCTCGAGAATACAGTACTTCCATCCCTTGATAGACCGTCTTGTCTAATCATGGACAATGCATCATATCACAATGTTGTTGCCCAAGAAGACAAATTACCTACGGCACTTAGCACACAGGAAGCAATAAAGATATGGCTCCGAAGGGAAAATATACCATTTCCAGAAACATATTTCAAGCTACAGTTGTTGTCCCTTGTAAACCAGGCGCAAAAATAGCAAGAAATATCAAATCGACAAGTTGATAGAAGAGCATGGCCATAGGTGCATGAGACTTCCGCCGTATCATTCTCATTTAAACCCTATAGAACTTGTGTGGGCTAAAAATAAAGGACAGGTCGCAGCTGCCAATACTACATTCAAATTGTCTGACGTCAAGATACTAACCCAGTCCGCGCTATTAAATATTGATAAAAGTTACTGGAAAAAAATGTGATTACCATGTGTTGAAAGAGGAAGAGGACTATTTGAGAAAGGATGGATTGAATTTTATGCAACCGAGAGCAATCATCAAGCTACTAGAATCGTCCGACACAGATTAAGGTCTGAGCAGATCGCAGACCTTAATCTACGTACACACATACTGGGATATTTTGCTCCAACTATTCAGACGCATTGCAGGCCCTAATCATTACAGAATCAGCATAATGTTAATGAGAACAGTTTGTATTCCACAGTGATGAATTTTCAATTTTGCAAGCCCTCAGCGGTGACAAACAACTGTATTGAAAAACACACACACACACACACACACACACACACACACACACACACACACACACACACACTAAACGCAATGAATACCAACAGAAGAGTAATATTGCGGTGGAAACTGACATATTGTGGCATAACAAGAAACGTGAGAGCAAACACTTTGTAAAATTAGGGGACAACACACGTGCATACGAATCAATCTATAAACTTCAATGAAAAGAGGACCAACATCTTGGTCGTTAAGAAGAAAGCCCACTACAGAGACACTGACAACTATTTTCGTAGTGCAAAACAGGTAACCATGTGCCGTCTCTGAACGATAAACAGCAGAGTAGACAATCTTTCACGAAGATTCAAAGCGGGTCTGTCACACATGCGTACGTGTGAACAAACTACACAGACAGCTGAACAGATCCTTAAAAATGGAAACATGATGACTAAATTGCGGTATCATTTCTGGTCACTACATACGCACATTAACGCACAGCTATTTGGAAGCTTTCAGGAACTCAATATAAAAAGCTAACATGAATACTTATGTACACATTATTAACCAGCAGCTGAAGAAACAAGAAGGAAATGAAAAATAAGGTAAGAAATATATTCCTTCTACTTTCATGTCAATTTACAAATTATTTACCCCATTCCTCTGTAAATTCTCTATCTTTACTAATATTACACATTGCACCCCTCTCGGGATTCTCCGTGGTGAAGTGGTCAAGCCGTCTGACACGGGCTCCGAAGGTTGTATGTTCGATTCTGGGCCGCGTCCTTCATTTCACGAGTGCATTTTTTCGGAGACTCCGGAGTGTCGTCGCTGGAGCTTCGGAGTTCGTGCTTTGTGCGACGCTTTCCGCGCTGCGGAAAGAAACTGAGCCATATGGAATAAAAACCGGGTGCAATGCAGCCGACCCTGTCGACTTTTAAGCTACTTCTTTTATTGCACCCACTCCCATACGAATCCGGATATGCCTCGTGTCGTCTTATGAATTGGCGGGGCATTCATTACTGTAAAAACAAGTTTGTTAGCGAGAAATCACTAGTTTTTCAGTAAAACATCAAAGAAATGTCGCCGCTTTCGATGATTTAAGTTGCTTTTGGACCTATCAAAGACATATTCCTTGGGTGGGGGTAAATATAAGACGGCAGAAAAAATTTCATAACGATGCAACAGAAAGTTTTCAAAATAATTGATCGTGAATGACGGCATTCATTTCTGGACATACTATAACTAACTAACTAAGTGTATGGTGGCCAATAATTCTCTAACTTTCGTAGCGATATTATTCCAAGAAATGATCCCGCTTCCCATTGTGCAAACATCGCAATAATTTAGAAAAAGGTCTCATCATCTTGATTGGTTGCCTGTCACCACAGGGCCTCCGTGTAATGGTTGAAATAGACGTGAATAACTGTAATGAATCTGCAATATATTTTCCATATATATATAAATAACTGTAACTAATATGTGTAACGTGCTAACTGTATATTAAATAATGTCACTGTGCTGTATGTGGATATTTCTCTTCTTCTTCGTTCCTCTTTCGAGTGAAGTACGTCACTAGTATTGCTCCTCAAATGTCAGTTTGTTCGACTTCGGCATAAATTTGTGTGTGCTTTGTTTCTGGTAGATAAGAGTCCTGTCTGTGAGAATAACTGCAATCAATTTCTCAACTGTATTATATCTATTTGAACAACTGTGTTGAATTTCTAAAATGCTTGAAATATATGTAAATAACTGTAGCGACACTGTGTAATATATATGAATAACTACAATAAATCTCTAAAATATGTGAAATGTATGTGAGTAAAAAAAAAAAAAGCTGTCATTTACTGCCAATATAGAACCTCGCGGTGCATGACAGGGAGGCCTTTGAGCCTGAGGAATTAAGGCCGCATGGCTGGTGCAGTCGTCGCGAACTGTGCTGGTTAGGATTTTCTTTTTGCTATGTGTATGTTAGTAACTGTAATTAATCCGCAAACCATATAAATATTTAAAAATGAACTTGAACATCTATTCAAAAAGACATTGCAGAACAATCTACTTAAAGACTAAAGTTGGCAGTTTAATTTCAAATAATCCAATCAATAATTAAATAGCAATTTGTCCTAAAGCAGTTTCCTGCTATGGGTTTGTGATGGGATAGTGCCTTCACATTGTTTAAACCTGAGACCTCACTTTGGCAAGAGATGAGTCCAGGCGCCGAAACCAGCGTCAACCGTGCTCATGACATTACCAGTGCAGTTTCCTATCAACTTCGCTTGTAAGCCAACCTAAATACATCTTCTTCTTCTTCTTGTAATGATTGATTGATTGATTGATTTAGGAACCGACATCACAGCATTCGGGACATTCCCATAAGTCCTTGTAATTCTTCTTGCAATAACACAATTTAGCACTTCGGTCTCGTTCAAGCCTGCTTCTTCAGCGTTGGTTATTATTGAGATCTGTATTTGTGTGAGTGTCAACGTCTCAAGGGGTTAGAAGATGGATTCAGACAGGCAGATAGTGCGAAGCACAGATGAGGCATAAACGCTTAAAGATATTAGGCATATTTATTTGAAATCTCATATTATACATATCACACAAATGCAACAGTATCACATAAACGATTCAATATCACTTCGATACCTGCTCTCGCACTATATCTCTTAATGTTCTCACACGATCCTCGCGCTCTAATCACAGCTTAGCACACTAGTCTCAAGCTTTGCACATAAACACACGTCTAGTAGCGGTCACATTCATGTGAACTGAAGTCTAAGTATAAGTCTATTCTGTCTCTCCACTCAGTCATGCATCCTCTCTCAGTCGCGTCCAAAGCCCGTCTCCCTTCTCCTCTACCGTCCGGACGTCACGAGGTACTGGACGCTCGTGCAATCCGTGGTAAGTCGTACTGTCACGTCTGTCTCCCACTCGCCTGGTTGGGGCTAGGCGTACTGCGTAATTCTGTCCAAGGTGAACCTGTCACTCAAGGGTACAGTCCTGTCTCTACTGTCCTAAACTTCTAGACTGTTCTACCCCCGTACTCACCCATGTCCCTATGTCTGTCCTCTGTCCTCTGTTATGTCCTATCAGGACCTTTTAATCCTACTCCTATTTTCGAGTCCTAACCATGACTTGTTATATTGGTGTTGCTGTGATTGTCGGGAACGGTTGGGTCTTGTGGTGCTCGTGGTGGTTAGTATTTTCATTATTGCGTTTTGTTGGTCCTGTTGAGTACAGGTCCTGAGTAGGAACTACCAGATTCCGCATCCTCCAAGTTGGTTATTGTCTCATGAACTCCTCACAACGACTTGTTTGATCTTGATAACACCTCACACAGACTGGTTATATCTTATGTAGTCCTCACAAGGACTGGTTGTATCTGAAGTAGTCCTCACAAGGATTGGTTATATCTTATGTAGTCTTCACGAGGACTGATTACTTAGTCAGTCAGTCAGTCAGTCAGTCAGTCAGTCAGTCAGTCAGTCAGTCTGTCTGTCTGTCAGTCAGTCAGTCAGTCAGTCAGTCAGTCAGTCAGTCAGTCAGTCAGTCAGTCAGTCAGTTAGTTAGTTAGTTAGTTAGTTAGTTAGTTAGTTAGTTAGTTAGTTAGTTAGTTAGTTAGTTAGTTAGTTAGTTAGTTAGTTAGTTAGTTAGTTAGTTAGATAGTTAGGCAGTCCTCAGATCATCCTTATTGCACATGGAAACATTCAGTCCATAAGTGCTCGGATCCACTCCTCATCCAATCCCGCAGCGTGTAGTGGCTAACGACACTAGTTCTGTGTTGGTTTATCAATCTTCTTTGGCTTCCTGCGTAGTGTTCTTGTTTGGCCACACCTCTTTTGATTTGCTGTTCTCGCAGTCTGACCATGGTTGTAGATTCACAGTCACCACTTGGTTCTCTCAAAAGTCTTACTTCTCGTAGAGCATTCAGAATGTCAGCCTGGTCCATGGCGCGTCCGCCCTCCACAGTAGCCTTAACTGCGAGCTTGTCAGCTCGCTCATTTCTCTGTACACCCGCATGCCCTGTCATGAAGATGAAACTAATCTTTGCCAGCCAGATACCGCTCCAGATACAGCAACCACTGTCTTCGGATCCACCCCAACTCTATCTTCTTGAGCATGCTCATTGAGTCGCTAAGGAAACATGCTCTAGTGCAGTGGTTCTCAACCGGTTGTGAATTCCCCCCCCCCCCCAGGGGGGAATTTTAGGGTTTTCAGGGGGGGGGGAGGGGGTGGAGAATGAAGACCATTTCAAGATCGCGTTAATACGAGAACCTGATTACTTGATATTGTTTTTTCCCTTCATACTTTACAGTTATGTACGTCTCATCTTTCTAATATTCATTTTATAAAGTAAGTAGACCCACAAATCATGTTTTATGTGGATGTCTAGACTTGTTTTAGTATATGCTATTAAATTTACCTTCCATTTTTACGTATACTGCATAAGGGTGGGGGATTTTTACATAGGAAATATGAAAGGGGGGAATGACGTTCTGAAAATACGGTGAAGGAGGGCACGGGCCAAATATTTGATAGGAAGGGGGGAATGACGTTCTTAAAATATGGTGAAGGGGGCACGGGCCAAAAAAGGTTGAGAATCACTGCTCTAGTGAATGTCTGTGTCTCGAGCCATGTTAATGCTTACTTACTGCCATGACTTCCATCGTAGTCCTCTATCGTAGTCCATACACGTGCTACCATCACTGGTAGTGTAGTTGCCACTACTGGGGAGTGCCCTGGAGTAAAGTTTTGCATGTGGATTAGCTTTCCCTATTACCGGTGCCCAACGACAACTGAAGTGCTTGCAATTTACTTCCCCAAGTCAAGGAACAGAAGTCAACGTTTGATCCAACTTAACTGTGTGCGGTTTAATCCGCTATCTCGCCACGCAGAGAGCATAACGGGACATCGTCTGGTGGGTCTACTCGGTCCATACAATAATAAACAACAAATGTTACAACCAGATGCTGTCCAGCGTTTTGTTACCATTAATACCTCAGATTTGTGCCTCGTTTAACCAGCTGTAAACAAGAGTCACTCCAGATCCTTAACTCGAGGTAACCAATAACGACCTAATGACATAAGTTCTGTTTCCAGCACGTGTGGATCACGACGACAACAGTTATATCGGGAATTCCCGGTCTTGTGCTTATGATAAATTGGGTTTATTTCCACAATATGGAAAAATGAAGACAATATGAGAGAGTGCGAAACATACAGAGGTGTATCCCTCTTGAGCCGTATAGGAAAAATGTACGCACAACAATTGGAACAAAGAGCTAGACCCATAGTTGAACAACAGTTAAGCAAAGTACAATTTGGTTTCAGGAATGGTAAAAGTTGCACTGATGCACTATTCACACTTAGAAAACTATGTGTAAAATCTATTGTGTTTGTAGATCAGGTAAAGGCTTTCGACAGAGTCGACAGGTACAAATTATGGACTATTCTTGAAGACTATAGGATACATGGACAAGTTCAAGAAAACATCATTGCCATGTACCACTGGAGCCCACGCCAGCTGGCAAGACACTGGATGATGATATATTTAGATAGACGAATGTTTCGAAGAAACTTAACTGCTAGAGTAACTAGCAACGACTGCCTGGCCCAGACTAGTGAAACTGAAACAATATATACAACTTTAAGAAGTAAACAAACAACATTCTTTGGTCATGTGATGCGAAGAGAGGCATTGGAGAACATCGTGAAGACTGGTATGGTCAGTGGGAAAAAGGCAGAGGCAGACCAAGAGAAATGATGCTGGATGGATTGAGACGGCGGCATGGAGGAATATCATCAGCAGAGTTGATCCAGAACATCAGGGACTGAGATCTGTGGTGGGACGTGCACGCCTACATAAGCTGGCAGGGCTCATTATGTAAACAATAATAAAGTGTACAATAACATCGTATATTGTTAATGAAACAAACCATTCAGTTAGACAGACTTTAGTGAAACAAAACATTCAATCAGACAGACTTTAGTGAAACAAAACATTTAATCAGACACACTTTAGTGAAATAAAACATTGAAACTCCCCCGATGTGTCTCCACCTTGCCGTGGTGGGGGAGCTTGCGTGTCCCATCGACCCCATGTGCTTGCCGATGGGTGAAAACTACATATCGGACGGCTCGTGGGATAGGGACCAGACTAAGAGAGACACAACCTGCTGCTCTGCAGGTAAGACTGAGGATAGCAGTCAAAATCAGGCAAACGATCCCTAAATCTCAGTTCGGGCATAACCTCTAAGGCTCCCATCCGAGGTGTATGGCTGAACGTCTCTAAGCCATAAACTCTCGGAAGTGAGAGCCTGGCCGACACAAACCTACATCAAAATTGTGATGATGTGCTGAGAACGCTACATGCTCGGCGCAGATTCGTTCGATGGCTCTTAGCTGGGGGATATGAGGTATCCCCGGATGAAAGGGCCTGACCGTTACTCGCCCACAGACGCACGGAGGTAAGGTGCTGAGCCGGCAGCACATGTAGCCTACCTCGTGAGCGAGTACAAAAGGTGGAAAAACACCTCGGTCGCACGTCTCGCAGACGTCCGATAGTCTGTAACCACACTCATGGAGTGAGTGTAGTCAAAGGTGGAAAATTGTCTCGTTGACACGAAATGGAACGCCTGTCTTGCGAATCCATTACGTGGCAGCCCGAAGCGAAAGCTTGCTGTGTGGAAGCCGAAACAAGAGTCTCGAAACCCGAGGAAGGCTAACCTCATTAAAAAATGCCCGCCGGAAGCCGGAAGTGTCGTCCTACGGGTGGCAAACTAAAAATTGACACTACGCAATTACGTCCGAGTGAAATGTCTCGTCCGAATGTCTCTCGTGCTAGGAACAGCTCTGACTACCTAGTTTCCGAATGCCGCTCTTGTTCGGAACAGCTCTGACTAGGTAGTTTTCCGAATGTCTGTCGTGCCTGGAACAGCTCTGACGGGCGCAACGACAAGCACATGTCCGAAAACTCGCTGAGTGGATACCGTCTGCAAACCTGTCTGGTTTGTGCGGGAATGGCCCGGGGCAAACGAAATGACCAATATATTGAAGTGAGGATTTAAAGCAGCCATGAGTAGGACGTGACGATTCCCTCGGCTAGCCCAGAACCAGGGCGTTATGTGTCGGCCCTGCAACTATGGAAGCAACCTTGGATGGCGGAAAATGCTATGGACTGTCCCTGCCTTCCTTTGAGGGATGACCATTGTCTTCGACCGTTCTAACTTGGCCAGCATAGTTGTAGATGGCACCACAAAAGTGAGAGTCTCCCAGGAATGCTACCTGGTCAAAAAAGCACGCTAAAGTCGATGTGTTGGCCTACGGGTTTCGGCCCAAGGGCGCATAACAGACACACCGCAATCACATCTGAAAAAACACTCCGGATGAACGAAAAGAAGAAACATTGAATGAGACACACTTTAGTGAAACAAAACATTCCATCAGACAGACTTTATTTAAACAAAACATTCCATCAGACAATCATGTTTATGTGTGTATCGAAGAACGCCGAAAAAGGAACCTGCTCTGGGTCAGTGATATGATAGGGTCATCACGTTTTGTTGTCCTCGAAGCACGGAGGGATAGGCGGCCATTCGTTTTCTCTGTTGGCGGACTAGTTTTTATTCAAACGGATTTTCCCGGATTAGAATGTTATGTATTGGGACCTTTCCCGTCATGCCCAAACCACCGGCTCATTTTTCTGAATGGATAATCGAGACCACATACAAAGTCTCGTTCCTTGCCGAAGATCACGTTCCTTGTCGAATGTCACATTCCTTGTCGAAGATCACGTTCCTTGCCGAAGATCACGTTCCTTGTCGAAGGCCACGTTCCTTGCCGAAGATCACGCCAACAAACGGGGAGCCACGGGTAAGTAGTTACTAGGCGCTTGCCTGCCAACCCCGTGGTGGTGGGTTCAAATTAGCATTGAGTAGGCTTTTTAATTGACCTGGGCTTGCGGATCGACCCAGCCTGAAATCAGTTGGCAGACAGACAGGCAGGCAGACAGGCAGGCAGACAGACAGGCAGGCAGGCTAGCAGACTAACTGACAAACAGAGAGACCGACCGACTGACAAAGCGACAACCTACAGACAGGTAGACAGACAGACAGATAGAGACGCAGGTAGGCAGAGAACAACAGAGAGACAAACATTCAGGCAGAAAACCAGACTTAAAGACAGCTCAGTCTATAGGCAGGCAGATAGCCAGAAAGACAGATAAGCAGACAGAAAGCCTGATACTGATAGACAGGACAAATGCCAGGCAGACACAAGACAGAAAGACAGACTAACAAATAGAGAGACCGACAGACTGGCAAAACGACAGCATACAGACAGACAGACAAACAGACAAGTAGGTAATTAGAAAAACAGATAGACGAACCTACAATCAGACAGACAACCAGACAGACAGACAGGCAGAAAAACAGACATAAATACAATTAGTTAGTTAGCAGGCAGTCAGACACACTGGCATACATACAGACAGGTAGACATACATGTAGGTAGGCAGTAGACAGATATATATATATATATATATATATATATATATATATATATATACACACACACACACACACAAACATACAGGCAGGCAGGCTAGCAGAATAGCAGGGAGAGAAACATGCAGGCAGAAAACCAGACATAAAGACAGCTCAGTCTGAAGGCAGGCAGATAGCCAGAAAGACAGACAAGCAGATAGAAAGACTGGTACTGATAGTCATACAGACAGACAGACAGACTGCTTGACAAATAAAGAGATAGACTAACAAAAAGACAGACATGCATACCTGCACGAACGACAGTAGAGAGAGAGAGAGAGAGAGAGAGAGAGAGAGAGAGAGAGAGAGAGAGAGAGAGAGAGAGAGAGAGAGAGAGAGAGAAGCATACAAACATGGTGGATATTATATTAACAGTGATACATTAAATACTTTTTAGCTGGGTTCCCCCCGCCCCCACCCCCACACACACACCCGCCCGCCCCAAAACACACTCATCCACCCAGCCACACCTTCTCTTATGAAATACCGCATGTAGGGGTGGTGAGGATTGAGAAGTTTGCTCATGCGTTTAGCATTTTCTGCCCATATTGTAAACGGTTATGCCCATATATTGATAGGTTCTTGTGTAGTATTCTAGCCTAGTAATCGAACCCACAGATGACCGTGTTCAAGGCAGTACCCACGCAGTCCGCTACCAACTTCGCTAGCGCGCCCGCCACAAGTAACCTTACCTTTGTGAAAACTGAAGACACCTGTCTCATGGAATAAACACACGAACGTATGAGCGGGATAAAAAGTGGCATATCTTATATACTAGAGCCGCATCCAATCATAAAACATACAAGTGCACGTGTTTGGATTTGCCTGTTTTACAAGGGCGACGTCACTGATTTTCCTGAAATCCGGCTTCGAGTTTGACCCAGCCTGCGTAAACAGGGCATATAGATAATTCTCCGTGAAGCCTGTGTGATATAAATGACATGACGCATGGAGTGACGATTGTTGTATGAAACATTGAGACCTGGTAAAATGGTAGTTGACTTGACGTTCCTACAGCAACAACCCAGTACAGGGCAGTGTGGTGTGTATATGGTGCTGACCCCATGTTGTATACAACAATGGACATTCCATGGATGATGTCGTCTATATGAACACGTCGCTTTTACCACCCAGAACATTTCCTAGTAGACATGTTAAACTACACCGACCCGCGAGTCAATGTCAGTGTTGCATACAATCCCTGAGTCAATGAGGTTCTGAACACAGAAGCGTGCTAGCCATTGGGGCTCCCGGTAACCTGTAAGTACAGGAGCCTTTTATACTCGGGGTTGGGGATATGGTTCATCATCATCATGTGTAAGTACAAGAGACTTTTACACGTGGGGTTGGGGATATGATTCATCATCATGTATAAGTACAGGAGACTTTCACACCCGGGGTTGTGGATATGGTTCATCATCATCATTATGTGTAAGTACAAGAAACTTTTACACGCGGGGTTGGGGATATGGATCATCATCATCGTGTGTAAGTACAGGAGACTTTTACACGTGGGGTTGGGGATATGGTTCATCATTATCATCATCATGTGTAAGTACAGGAAACTTTTACACGTGGAGTTGGGGATATGGTTCATCATCATCATCATCATGTGTAAGTACAGGAGACTTTTACACGCGGGGTTGGGGATATGGTTCATCATAATCATGTGTAAGTACAGGAGACTTTTACACGCAGTATCCATATAGACATGGCGAGTGTTTCGAATAACTTGGCTGCCAGAATGACTAGCAACCAATGCCTGGATGTGGCTAATAATACTCGAACTTTATATACAACTATAAGAAATAAACATAATTCTTTGGTCATGTTAAAAGCAGACTGGCATTTTAGAACATCGTGACAACTAGAATGGCCAGTGGTAAAAGATGCAGAGACAGACGAAGAGAAATGATGATGATGATAGACTGAGACGGTGGCATGGATGAATATAATCAGCATAGTTGACCCAGATCTCCAAGAAACAATATTTATTTCAGCTGGCAGGGCACATGATGATGATTGTGATGTAGACGTTACAGTGTTTAGCACGCCTGCCTGTCAGCTAGAATGTGTTTAATTGTCCAGTGTTCTCAGTTCGACCCTGGCTAAAATGGGTAGCAGGAAACGTTGTGCGAAGTAAAGGCAGCTGGCCTGATAGTGACTATATCCCAAACCCAGAGCCGATTGGCCTATTCAAAATATGTCAATAGCACCATATACTATATACCCCTCAAAGATGTACAAGTGTCCTGTACTTACTTGCACGTATCTCTAAGTCAAAATGTGAACAACAATAAAGTGTACCATGACAACGTATTTTTTTTTTTTTTTATGAAACAAAACTGTCAGCAACTTGCTTGCGACAGGTCTTTCAGGACTCCCCTACTTTTGCACCGCACGAAATAACAACTCGTGTCATTTGCAAAAGGAATGCAATTTATTTAGAGCTGGTAATTCACAAGCTCTGCGAGCGGCATACTTCATTGACATTAAACAACATGGTACGTTACATAGATGTAATGAAGTGGTGAGAATGATACTATTAATCACTAACTGAAGCTAAAGCCTAACATTAACTATTGTCTAGAAACTTATAGCATTCGTAAGGAACACGCCTACTGTCTAGTCGATTCAGTCCCGTCTGTCCTCACGCTACACATTGCGTGTTCAAACACGGACGCTGTATCCTCCGTGCATTAGCGAGTCTTGCGTGCATAGTGTCCCAGCACGCTGGCCCGTTAACTTGAGTAACCGGGTACTCCACGGTCACTCGTAGAGGCAAGCTTCCCAATGTCTTGGGGAAGCCCTCGCTCAACTGTACTCACCGCTCCCTTGGTTGACACAAGTGTGTCCCCTTGTGAGGCTATATATAGCGCTGGTGTCTCTCCTGTTTGGTGTCTCCCTACTAGACTCTGTCTTAACTATACTACTGGTATTCTTAACTCTCTAAACACTTATTGGAGATTTTGACAGGCTCCTCCCCCCTCTGTGTAGTGTTACAACCCTTTAACTCATGCTTGTAACACGTATGGTCGTAAAGAAAAATTGGCTGTCCAATTTTGTCAAAAATCCAATAAGTTGTAAATCTCTCGTCTGGGGATAGAACAAACTCTCTTCTTCCCTTACTCACACTGTTCTATTTCTTCACTCGGCTAATTCAGTAGCCCCTCGTATCAGTATAGTTGGCTATAGATCTTCTTGGGAATTGTTTTGATCCGGAACCGTTGTCTTATGACTTATGTCCTGACTTCCGTCTTATGACCCTCTGTCTTCTGACTTCCATCCATTGACTTATGTCTTTTGACCTGTCCTCATATTGCCCGAAATGACAACCCAATACAAGTTGACTCTGTTATGAGTACAACACATGAGCATAAACTGTTCATGTTCCCAATAATATCAACTCCAACTCGAATACATACAGTTCTAATCTTCACCTTCTCGCTTCCGCTCGTGAAAAAATATTTTCAATGTTACATTAAGGTTATTAAGAAGATATTGTGTCCCCTGATTTGAGTTACCCTTCTTTGAAACAAATGGTGTGTGCAACTTTTATGTGTTGGTTTTCCTGTTTGTTTGCGTGTTTTCTAATAAACTACAGTGTACTTACTTTGCTAACATGTGTATGCGTTACTATATTACATGTGTGTATTTCTTCGAGCGCCGTAAATCGGTTTATTGTGGCCACAAATGTTTGTTATTATTATTTATGACCACAATTCCGTTTCAAGATGCTCAAAGTATTTTCCCTATCTACTCTGCTAAAGTATGGCAGCAACACACATAAAACCCGACAACACATTGGTCACACAGATTGACACAGACAAGTCACAACAAGACGTTTTAAGCGGTGAACAAAAATTTGCCGCTACCTTTCTCTCTCTCCCTCTCTTTCTTTCAATGTTTACTCATTTATACATTCTCTCCTCTCATTTACACATCTTTCATCCACTTTCATACCATTCTTTCGCTAAAACATTCAATCGTCATTAAAATATGGTTCATAGCATCAAATAAATGAACATTACATATTTACACTAAATGATTGGCTGAATTATAGAAGTATTCACGCCAAATGACTGTGCGGTTTGTATGCACGTGTCATGCCTATACAAAATATACAAGGTTGTGAGGATGGTTTGTTACCGATCCTGTAATAATAACTACTGTAATTTGGTGTGCTGTTCTAAATTATCCTAAGGGAAATAATCTAACTAATTAATTACATTTAAGCAAATTGGGTTAGTTACCTTAAACTGTTATTGGTAAATGAAATGATGTTAATTCCTAAATGGTTGGGTTAGTTTAGAAATGATATTTTACATAGATGAATTTATAAATGAGTATGATTATGGGGTGATAAGGTAAAGTAATATCTAACGATTGTATTTCTATTATTGGTGTTTCATTAAATGGGTTAATAACTAAATGATGGTGATTTCTAACTGTCACATGTCATAAATAAAGTTGCAATTGAACATTTTGCAATTCAATTATTCATAGAAAAATGAAGTTATGTGTACTGTTCATAAAACAATATTATATACATATCACAGTTACATTTATATATCTAATTACACTAACTGATGTCGTCCTTTCAGGTGTGAAGATGGAGCAATGTTCTTTGTAGACTATTCTCATATCATAGTTCATTTAGCCAAAGTCTAATATGCTCTCCTTCTTGGATAGTGTATACATATAGATCCCTACCAACTTACGTAGGTTCACAGCTAACACTTTAATGTTAATATGGCTTATTGCTGTGTTAGCGCTGCAGACATATTACTTATGCGTCTGTTCGTTAAACTCTTAATGGCACTGTTACTTTTACACAGTTTACATGTTTGGCGATGATAACGCACTTACAGTGTAACTTATTCACCACATACGGCACTGATTTAGTTAGCAATTACAGTGTCACTGTTTCTGGTGATCTCTGGTCGATATCTTCCTGAATATCAGGTATTTCAATGGTTGACAGTCGACTCAGGGTGTCTGCCAAAGAGTTCAATCTCCCCTTTAAATGCTGGATGGTAAATGCATAGTTCTGCAGAATCAAAGCCCACCTGTAGACCCTGTTGTTGTGGGAGATGCCAGACTGCATAACAGACAACGGAGAATTGTCGGTTTCGATCACAAACTGTGCTCCTGCCAAACACCTATGAAGTTTTCTAACACAATAGATTAAGCTGAGGTCATCAAATTCTGATGCTGAGTATCTTGATTCAGCTGGGCTAATTTTCCGACTTACGTACATTACTGGGTGGAACTTCCCTTCGTAGAACTGTCCTAGTACCCCAGATATGGAGATAGCACTCGCATCGGTACGTAAAAAATAAGTAAGGTTTTGGTTAGGCAAACGCAGGATAGGTGGAACACTGAATAGATGTTTCAATTTTGATAAAGCACTAATTAATCCTGCATCTTGCACATTTAATTTAGCCGTAGCTTTCAAAATGTTAGAAAAAACACTGGTGATTTCCGCCAGATTGGGAATAAATTTACTATAATAATTTACAAGACCAAGTAGACTTCGGACCTGTTTCTTGGTCGTTGGCATAGTCAAATTTAGAATCTTGGTCACGATTCTTTCATCTGTTCTTAATTGGCCTCTGCAGATGGTATGCCCTAGGAAGTCAATCTGTTCAACGCCCAACTCTACTTTAGTAGGCTTGACTGTAAGCCCGAATACTCGAAACCTGTCGAAGACTTGTCGTAGTTTCTGTAGGTGTGATGTCCAGTCTACAGTATGAATACATATGTCAACAATGTATGTAGAAATATTGATCATCCCGTGGAGAAGATCCCTAGTTAGACGGACGAAAGTCGCTGGAGCATTACGAAGGCCAAAAGGAAGAAAGCGCCACTCATAGAGACCTAAAGGAGTGGAGAAAGCTGTTTAAGGAATTGAATTTAATTGCATCGGGACTTGCCAATAACCTTTCGTGAGATCGAGTTTGCTAAATATGCGAGATGTAGACATATCAAGGATCAAATCCTCGCATGCTGGAATTGGTTCAGCGTCAATTTTGGTTATTTTGTTTAAACGGCGGTAATCGACGCAGAGTCGAATAGTTGAGTCCTTTTTGGCGACATGGACGATAGGGAAAGAATACTCTGACTGAGATTTCTGAATTATTCCACTCGACTCAAGAGATAGTAGTTCGTTGTCGAGATTAGCCCTATAATTTAGAGGGATGGAATAAGGTCGACACTTGATTGGGGTGTTGTCAGTCAGAATAATGGAATGTTCTATTCTGTCTGTCTTTCCTGGGATGTCGGAGAAAATGTCTCTGTATTCCGTCACTAATTCTATCGTCTGTCGTCGTTGCTCGTCTGTAAGTTTGGTTTCTATCTTTATGCTGTCGATAGTCCCAGTCGTGTCTACAGTAGGGACTGGTAATTCTATTTCGTCTTCATCTGTCTCGTTCAGTACTGTTGTTGTACTAGCTGCGTGTGCTGTTATCTGGCTAAGTGTGTTTGCGATGTCGCTGTCATGCGTCGCCCTACCTAAAGTAGTTGTGTTGTGTATGTCTGTCGTCCAATTACTTGGTGTGGGTGCATCTTGTTCGTCTGTCTGTAGTTCTTGTCGTGAGAAGTATGGTTTCAGCATGGTGATATGAAATATCTTTAATTTTCCTTTTATCGATATTTCATAATCGACATCTGATATTTTACGTTCAACGTTGAATGGCCCTTGCCACGAAGTTAATAACAAATTACGTTTATCCGGTAGTAAAAGCAGAACCTTCTGATTTGGTTCAAGCTGTATAGTTGTAGCACCCTTATTTGCATAGCGCGATACATCTGTCCTTTCCTCTCCAAAGATGCCTTGGCTATTACACACGCTTTCATTATTCTATCGCGTGTCTCTGTTACCATCTCATACGGTGTTACTGCTGTTGGATTTTCTGTAAGCTAGTAATAAGCTGATGGTAAATGGTTAGGGTCCTCGAGGGTTCGCCCCATACACTAATTCAAAAGGTGAGAAACCCGTACTCGAGTGCGGAATCTCTCTATGGGCAAATAGCACTTCTGGCAATAGTGTGTCCCAATCAGATGGGTTCTCCGCTGTTACTTTAGCCAGCATGTGTTTGAGATCCCCGTTAATTTTTCTATGATCCCGTTGCTCATTGGGTGGTACGGGGTACAGAAATGCTGCTCTATTCCTAACAATTTTGTTAAGGCTTGCGTAGCAGCCGAAATAAACTGCGTTCCCCGATCCGATAAGATAGATCGTGGGAAGCCGAAACGACAAAATAGGTGCAAAAATACATTTGCCACATCTTTGGAGGTGTTGTATTTTAGTGGAAAAGCTTCGATCCACCTGGTGCATAGATCCACGAGAGTAAGTATGAATCGGTTTCCTTTGCTTGACACCTGATTTAGGGGTCCAACAATATCGACCGCCACACACTCAAATGGTCTGGATGCTAATAATGACCGTTGAACTTCGGCCGTCACATGCTTTCCCTTTCGTACAAGATGTTGACAAATAGTACATGAACGACAGAAAATTTTTATATCAGTACAGAATTTAGGCCAGTAGAAGTGTGACAAAATTCTGGCTCTCGTTTTGTCATAGGCCAAATGTCCAGCAAACGGTGACTCGTGTGCGATCTTTAGCACATTTTGTCGGTATGTTACAGGTAACACCGTTTGCTGAATTTCATGGTTATTATTTGTGTAATAACGCATGAGAATTCCGTTATGTTTTCTAAAATACCAAGATGCATTTTTAGTCACTTTCGCTCGCTCACCTAACAATTTAAAATAAGGTGCGATAGTTTGGTCGGTGCTTTGTGCCTCGATAAATTTCTGTCGAGTAGTGTTGGTATCGGCACCGCTGGGTGTTAGCAGCTGTAACATCTAATTTTGTAAGTCAGTATAGTGTGTTTGCGTATCTGATCTTGTTACAGCATTATCCATGTTTGTATGTTTCCAGACTATTATGTCGTTGTCTGTACATTGTTTTAATAAATCTAGACAGCCTAAAATCAGATCCGTACAAGGATCTTGCAGGATTGCGCAAGTGAATGTGCCGGTAAGGAACGGGGTATTAATATGCGCTTTTGCCAGTGGGTATTTCTCAATGGTTCCAGAGAAAGTACGGCATTTGACAAATTCACCCGTGTAATCTTCTGGTCTAACCAGTTCTTTTCTTAAACCAAGTAAAGTGCTCCCGCTATCGATTAAACAATGGCATG
>JACEFZ010006069.1:82500-165000 GCA_014155875.1 Cepaea nemoralis | reverse complement strand
TCAACTACATAAAAGAACATTACCCAAGCAGCAATTGGACCCATGCATATACAGATGGATCAGCCAAAGATTCAATTAAAAATGGAGGAGGAGGAATTCTCCTTAATTTAAAAAATGGAGTGATAAAAACACAGTCAGTGGCAACTGGAAAATTTTCAAGTAACTTCAAAGCGGAGGTAGAGGCTTTGAAAACTGCAGCAGAAATGCTCTTGATGGAGGAAAATAAAGAGAAGCAAATAGCTATCTTCACAGATGCAAAGTCAGCTGTCTCAATACTGAAGAGCAAAAACAGCACAGAACTAGCTGACCTAAGAGCAGCACTCCATGGTCTATGCCAGAAATCCAAAAAAGTTGTAATACAGTGGATCCCATCACATTGCAGTATACCTGGAAATGAAGAGGCTGACAGACTAGCAAAAGAGGGTGGACGATTACCACAGCCTGACATAGACATAACCTATAATGAGGCAAAAAGGTTTATAAAAAGCACTTATAGAACCAAATGGGAATCAGAGCATCCAGGCCACCAGAAGGATGATGCATATTACAAACTCGACCGAAGAGAACAAGTAGCAATCTTCAGACTCCGCACAGGACATAACAGGCTGAAACACCACTTGTTCAATAAACTAAAGATAGGAGATACCGATGAATGTAATTGTGGAACTGGTAAAATGACAGCTAAACATTTGCTGCAGGAGTGCCCAATATATGCAGAACAGAGAAAGATATTTTGGCCCACGCCTGCTTCATTTGAGGACAAGCTCTATGGAGATATCAACAAGCTCAAGTTGACTACAGCTTACTTTAACTACATTCAGGTTGACATCTAAAGGTGCATGAAGATGTATTTAGACTGCCACACTTCATACCACAGGTATGTCGGTTACAAAAGCGTCCCAGAGGCATGAAATGGAATATTGCTTGGATAGCACATCCATTACGTGGAAAGTCCGAATCAAAAGCTCACTGTGTGGGCTTCGTAAATGGTGGAAAAAGTGTCCTAGTGACACGAAATGGAATATTGCTTGGATAGCAAATCCATTACGTGAAAAGTCCGAATCGAAAGCTCACTGTGTGGGCTTCATAAAAGGTGGAAAAAGTGTCCTAGTGGCACGAAATGGAATATTGCTTGGATAGCAAATCCATTATGTGGAAAGTCTTAATCGAAAGCTCACTGTGTGGATGTCATCTGCAGACTGCATTCTTCTGGTTTCCGGAGGAACAGCCTATGGTGAACGGAAGGCCCAATATACGGAAGTGAGGCTAAGCAGCCATGTGCAGGACGTGACGATTCCTTGGGTGAGCCCAGTACCAGAGCGCTGTGTGATGGCTCTGCAAGTATGGAAGCCTCCTTGGATGGCGGGGAATGCCCATGGTCTGCCCCTGCCTTCCCTTGAGGGTTGACCAGGATGTCTTTGGCTGTTCTATATGGGCCAGCTAGGATGGGGGATAACACCACAACAGTGAGATTCAAACGTCCTAAGAAACCCCCGGGAAGGTTAACCCGGTCAACAAATGCCCGCAGAAGTCGGATGTGTCGGCCTAACGGCGCAAGAACGCAGCTCTGCTGTAAACAGGCACAACGCAGTCACATCCGAAAAAAAATCCGGATGAACGAAGAAGAAGTACAGAGACTCTCACAGGAAATAACACAAATAGTTCAGATACACACACAGGGGAGATAACAGAAATAGTATAGAGTCACACATACCTGTCGATAAAATTTCTGGCGATAATGATTATTATGAAAACAGACGATGAAAAGGAAAATAGACAATGACGAAGATTCAGAACAACAAGAAAAAAGACGCGGGGTTGAGGAAGGGAAAGAGTAGGAGACTTGGACAAGAAGAAGAAGAAGAAGAAGAAGAAGAAGAAGAAGAAGAAGAAGAAGAAGAAGAAGAAGAAGAAGAAGAAGAAGAAGGATGAGGATGAGGAGGAGGAGGAGGGGGAGGAGGTGAAGGAAGAAGAAGAAGAAGAAGAAGAAGAAGAAGAAGAAGAAGAAGAAGAAGAAGAAGAAGAAGAAGAAGAAGAAGAAGAAGAAGAAGAAGAAGAAGAAGAAGAAGAAGAAGAAGAAACCCCGACAACATGTCTCAAGCAGGACAGATTGATGCTCCCCCACTACCACAACCCCCCTCCATGTTGGCTCAGCCTCCAGACACGGCAACCATGTCTGTGAGTAACTGGGATCCTGAGACCACCTACCCTGTAACTTTTGGTCTGGGTCACAGGAAGTGTCAATAACAGAGTCAGAATATCACGCTGCGAATGTATTAACGGGTTAGAGAAAAAGTAGCCCCAAAAGTCCTAAGTTGAGTTTCGTGTTTCCAGAATGGCCGGGACTTTGCTGGGTACTGTCTTCACATTTCTCCCGGCCGAGTCAATGTATCGATTAGCATTAAAGGGAAGAATGAATGGACCTCTTTAGAGCGCTAATTCCCAGCAATAGGGCCAGACAAAAGATGCTAGTTAAGGCTAATAATGAAATCCAATGTAGCGCTGGAGTTCAAGCTAAAAGTGCAGTCGATAGGACAGGACGGGCGAGGTCTGAACCACGACCAGGCACGGACGGTCGGTGGGGTAGACGTTGCGTGAAGCCAGTAGTTTAAATATAAACAACGGGGAGATGATCAGGTGTAGTTAGATGTCGGTGCTGTTTCTGGGTGTCTGTGCTGTTGATTATGTTGTTGATGATAATGATATTGATGATGGTGCTGTTGTTAATGCTGTTGTTGATGATGCTATTAATGATGTAGATGATGCTGTTGTTGATGATGATGGTATTGAAGGTGATGTTGTGGTTGATGTTGCTGTTGTTAATGCTATTGTTGATGATGCTATTAATGATGTAGATAAAGCTGTTGTTGATAATGATGTTGATGATAATGTTGATGATGATAGTGTTGATAATGTTGATGTTGTTAATGCTGTTGTTGATGATGCTATTAATGATGTAGAAGATGCTGTTGTTGATAATGATGTTGATGATAATGGTGATGATGTTTTGATGATGTTAATTATATTGTTGAGGGTGTAGTTGATGATATATTTGATAATGCTGTTAGTGTTGTTAATGACGTTAAGGGAGGTGACAGGAGGGAGGTTGTAGGGAGGAGTGACAGGTGGGAGGCCACAGAGAGGAGATGACAGGAGGAGAGTGTGAAAATAGCTGTAACGTGAGGTAGGTAGGTTACAGGAGGCAGGTGACAGTAGGGAGGTGGCACGAGGACTGGCTCAGGTATTCTGGGAGGAAAGAGTCCATTATCCCTGATTATGTGAACTCAGTGTAAACTAACCGACTCAGCACGCGTGTATTAGTTTCTGATACCCGACATGTTTGTTTGATTTCCTGTCCTCAATCCCAGTTGTTACATTAACCATTGCACGAGCATTTGTATGCCGCACAACTTGAGTGCTTTACCAGCTTAGGATTCAAGCCTTTCATATTTTGAATAACCTGATTCGTCCAGGCACTGTGGAAGCTTGGAGGGGAACGATTCGAATCTTAGTATGATAACTACAGCTTTCAATGTGTATGTTGTTTAGTATGTCACGTGTTAGAAAGCAGTGTGGGCGATTTGGAAGCTGACCACATTACGTTGATTTCCTTGGTACGAGGCGTCGACTGTTCAGAAGTAAATGAAAACTGCTGAATTAACATTGCGTAGTAAATCACAGCCAATACATGATGGGGTTGATGCATCGTCCTGCAATGGGCCTGCAACTATCTGTACAAAAGTGTGTCTTCTGATCTTGATGTTTTTCTAATATAGGGTGTATTTTTAATGACTGTGCATTATGTGAAAATGTTGCCGGTCCAAGTTTTGTATTCACCCTATGTACAGTTCATGCATCATAATAGGTAAATACAAAACACAGTCATTAAAAATACACCCTGTACTTCTGTGAACGATAATAAATACTTGCGCATTTGTTACTTAAAGTAACAACGTTTGGAAGAGAAAGAGTTAAAGCAACAACTTTTGGGAGAGATATATATTTGTAATTAACACAGACGATGCGTGCTTGGTATCTCACTGTTGTCATTATTCCAGAAATCTCTAAAGTCCCAGAAGTGATCATCTGATGCCAGGAATGACCAGCGAGAGGATGGGGAGGTTGTCTGTAAACAGTTTTCATGAAACAAACGTTGGACATTTGTTGATATTTGAAAGCATCAATTGTAATGTAATTCTCAAATGTTCTCAGGGACCTGCTTACGATTCTCACCACGTTCTTCCCTCCAGAAAACCGGATCAAAAATCAATTTGCTGAGTTTGCTGTGAATAAAGTCAACATAAACATAAACATAAACACGCAGAGGAAAATGCAAAACGTCGAGACAAAGAAACTATTACATTTACACAGTCATCGTTTATGTCGGCTGTTTCCAAGTTAACAACAGCTTGATTTTTTTTTTTTTTAACGTAAAATTTGCTACACTGGGCTTCTATCCTTTCTCCTGTCTTGATCCTCGAACGGAGCACAGGGTTCCACCCAACTCGTGCCAGGCCACTTGTAGATTCTTCACAACTGCCTGACTTATGGGGCCCGGTATTACATGGGCAATCTGCTCTATCATACATCTTTGACATTTTTCTGTTTGGACTGTAACATGAATTAAATCAGGGCGACGATGTCCTCAGTTTAAATATACTTAGAAAATGGAGGTGATTTCAGTAATGGCGGCGGTAATTTTTATAAACGCCATAATTTATAATTGAAAGATGTTTAATTCATCTTTGTCGTGTGAGCAGATTGTGCCAAAATGTAGGCCACAACATCGTCTAAATAGATTGTACCAGAATGTAGACCACAACCTTGTATAAATAGATTGTACCAGAATGTAGACCACGAGCTCGTGTAGGACGTGTTTTGTCCGAATGTAGACCAGGACTTTGCGTAATTAGTTTGCTCCTGAATTGTGGCCTGAGTATTACGATGTTCATTCTTCATTAATCATTTACCTTAATCATTAAGCTTGAGAACACTTGTGAGACTTCTCATTACTTCTGTATTTGTTGATCATATTTTCTGGCTGCAACATCCGACAATGTGTCTCATGTTTAATTCACCACTGCATGCAACATTATATTTGGATTGGACACATTTTTTGCGCCACGTCGTTAACTTATCCATATATTTGTGTCTTATTCTCTCGTCATTCAGTCCCCTCCCTGGAGCCTCATCTTCATTTATTTCAGCGGATTGCGATCAAATGTAGAATTACTCCCTGGCCGTCAGTCATCGATTGGGATCGTCTCCAGTAAATGGGGATTAGAGAAGGGATCCTTAATTGTTTTGTGGTTCTTCATAGTTTTCTTGGGAACAGAGTGCGACCAGGGGGAGAGAATCCGCTAGTTACCAGAGGTGAACGTGTTGGCATAGGGAGATGACTGTTTAATGGAGGCAGACAGACAGACAAACAGGCAGACAGACAGGCAAGAAGGCAGGAAAACAGACAAGCAGGCAAGCAGGCAGACAGACAAGCAAGCATGCAGGAAGACAGGCAAGCAGGCAGGCAGTCAGACAGACGGGCAGACTGACAGGCAAGCAGGCAGGCAGGCAGACAGACGGGCAGACTGACAGACAAGCAGGCAGGCAGGCAGACAGACGGGCAGACTGACAGGCAGACTGACAGGCAAGCAGGCAGG
The DNA here is from genome assembly GCA_014155875.1 of Cepaea nemoralis. Lineage (NCBI taxonomy): Eukaryota > Metazoa > Mollusca > Gastropoda > Stylommatophora > Helicidae > Cepaea > Cepaea nemoralis. The sequence goes on along the minus strand of JACEFZ010006069.1, from coordinate 159,343 downwards.
CAGAAAGTCAGGCAAGCAGACACGAAGACAAGCAGACAGACAAGCAGACAGACAGGCAGACAGACACGCAGGCAGAGAGACAGCAAGACATAAACACTTAAAAACAGACATAAAGGTAACAATTACAATGAGATAACATTTCTGACAAAAGTACCTGGCAAGATAAACAAAACATTCGTGATAGGTCTTCCCAGATACACGAGTGTTCTTCACCTGCTGCATTGTGACTACCAAGTGAATCCCGATCTCTTCTATCGGGACCATCCCTTTAGACATCATCCTTATAACAAGCCACAACTTACAGAGACTGGGCTAATCTTGAGTAGGAATTTCTGATTATTATATGTATCACTCTTACACTTCCGGTTCCCTTACAACGCCATTAAGCTGGACTTAAATGTTGACTCTCGCGAAGAAAGTAACGGCAAACTGCTGAACGCAAAAATGCAACGAAAATAAACCTGGGGTTGCTTGCAACGATTAAGCCTCTACAAGCTTAGGCCGCTTTACACAGCTATGCAGCAGTCGGCCAGACCAGATCTCGACCGGTCAGCATAGTTCGTCAGCTTAAGACAGCGCGTTTCGGGGACAGAAATAAGCGGAAATGGTTACCCGTGACCTCTGGTACCGCAATAATAATTAAGTATCGCATATTACACAAGGCTCTAGGAGGGGTTTAAACTACACCCACAGTCTAATAGACTTGACAGAGAAAGATAAATTGACGAAGACGGCAATGAGAAAAGTGCAAAATCAATTTTCATTATGACGCTGTAATTAAATAACGTAGCTTATAATCCTACCGCTGACAATAACTACGGTATCGCAGAATGTAAACAATTTACGCTAAGCAGATGACTCAGGATCGATGACGGAAAATGCAAAAGTTTTACAACAAATGTTGGACATTGTAATAACAGAGAGTGCATTGAAAGGACACCTTGACTATCAAGAAAACAATAACAGTAGTGATATCAAAGAAAAATGTGACACTAAAAATGTGAAATAAAAATAGAAGGGAGCGTTTTTAACCAAGTGGATAATTTTAAATACCTAGGGGCAATTATATCATCAGATGGAAGATGTACAACAGAGATTAAGAGCAGAATAGGGCAAGCAAAAACTGCATTTTAGAAAATGAAAGGTATCTTATGCAATAAGTCACTATCATTGAATGTAAGAAATCGGGTGTTGACGTGCTATATAGAGCATGTTTTGCTGTATGACAGTGAATCTTGGAATGTAAATGAACAAATTAGGAAGAGCTTAGAAGCAACAGAGATGTGGTTCCTGAGATGAATGTTGTGAATTCCTTCGAGTACCAGTGTAACTAACAACGATTGCCTGAAATAGGTTAATGAAACTAGAACATTATATACAACAATAAAAAAGAGACAAACATATGTGTACACGTACGAATGTACACATGGAAACGCCCTGAACAGAGAACGATCAACTGGCTTGACTACTTTCTGATTAATGAACGATTGTGAAATACATTAACAATGCCTAGCGAAGACTGTAAGGTGATCATTGCCCAGTGTAAGCACAAACAAAACTAATATTTACAATTAAAACAAAAAGATGTTAAAAACATGAGCATTCACAGAGATATTATGAAATGAGACAAAGAGATTCAAGAATGAGACCGAATGATTTATTGAAAGGGGCACAGTGGAATATATAAAATGCAAAACATAAATGAACAATGGGAAATGTTCAAAAACTCTATCCATCAAATATGCACTCAGATATTACCGGAAAGAAGACAACAAGCTAACACGAATGAAAAAAAGTGTGTGAAAAAGAAAAGTTAAAATTGATGAATAAACAAACAACAACAAAAAACAGAAAGTAAACATGACAAAGAAGATAATGATGTTTTAAAACAAACGATTAATAGACGCGTGTATATAATATTGAACTCTCGACCTTGACTTGGGGAAGTAAATTAAAAGTGCCTTAGAAGTCAGCATGGGTTAGCCCGATGGCGAGGGACACTGGTAATAGGGAAAGCTAATCCACATACAAAGATCGGACCATTGGACTCCCCAGTAGTGGCAACTACTTAAAGAAGAAGCACGTGTGTGGACTACGTTTGAATTCAAAGCGAGCGACCGTAAAACAAAAATGTATACAAGCAAAAGAAAATTGGTTAAACGGGCAGTTGAACGACATTGAATGAAATTCTAGGGAAGATACTAAAGATACACACAGACAAATCCATGATTTAAAGATGAGAAAACTAAGTTTACAAGCCGGGTTTTAAAAATCAATGACGGGAAAGATATTAATGGAAGAATGTGGTGAGATAAACATATGGAATGAGTAGAGAGAGTGTTGTGATTGACAAAAGGCAGAATTGACACAAAAGAGTACATTAGTTCACCTACATTAAATGAAGACGTCACTGACTATCAAACACTTGACTTAAAGATAAACAGATGGAATGACTGAGGCAGGTGCAATCACGGTCGAGGAATTAGAAGTCATCAGGGATATTGTAATAGATACTTTAACTAAACCAGTGAATGATATTTACAGCAATGAATACACACCCAGTCATGTACTGACATTGTAGGTCAGCAAGGTCGAATGGATAAGAACGCGTATTCTTAAACATCCGGTGCGCCGATGCCGAGCTAAGGGGTTCAACCCCTACACTGGACAGTCTGACTAAAATGTTGACCTATCGTCCTTGTCTTGGGGACGTAAATTACAAGTACCTCTGAAGTCGGAGTGGGTTCGCCTGATGGCGAGGGACACTGTTAATAGGGAAAGCTAATCCACACACAAAATTCATCCAGCTACTACTAGAAGTAGTGTATATGGACTACGCTTGAGGTCAAAGCGAGCGAGCGAAAATAAACATATACTGACATCTGTACGCATAGTTTCACCCAAGAGACCAGAAGCAATTGCATGCACAGACTTCCGAGCAACCAATCTCATACACCACGTCACTAAGCTTCTACACAGAATTACAGTGAGAAAGACAAGAAGGAAAATAATGATGGAAATGAGTGAACAGAAGTATGAATTTGTAGAAGGATAAGAAATAAAAAAAAAGGAACATGAACATTCCGGATACTGACAGCGAGATCAAGTGGTGCACGCAAACACCCACATTTGCTCTGTATAGATTACACCAACGCATCTGATGAATAAACAAGATGAAATCATTAAGTCTAGATAGTAGACTTAATAGGAAAGATCACTATATACTTAAAAATATTTAATGGGAACGAGCAGCAGTAAATAAAATAGGAAATAAATTGGCCAATTATGAACAGATAAAGTAAAGGGTAAGACATGGAGGTGTCTTGACTTCGGGTCTCCCCCCTCTGTGTAGAAAAACAAAAATGACAGAGATGAAAATAGTCCAGGAACATGCGTGGGAGGTTATCATATAAACAATCTACGTCATGGAGATGCTACAATATTGACAGCTCAAAGAGCAAGTTATCTGCTGGAACAGTTGGACGTGGCAGCGACAGAGAGCAAGTTATCTGCTGGAACAGTTGGACGTGGCAGCGACAGAGAGCAAGTTATCTGCTGGAACAGTTGGACGTGGCAGCGACAGAGAGCAAGTTATCTGCTGGAACAGTTGGACGTGGCAGTGACAGAGAGCAAGTTATCTGCTGGAACAGTTGGACGTGGCAGTGACAAAGACTAAGTTATCTGCTGGAACAGTTGGACGTGGCAGTGACAGAGAGCAAGTTATCTGCTGGAACAGTTGGACGTGGCAGTGACAGAGAGCAAGTTATCTGCTGGAACAGTTGGACGTGGCAGTGACAAAGACTAAGTTATCTGCTGGAACAGTTGGACGTGGCAGTGACAGAGAGCAAGTTATCTGCTGGAACAGTTGGACGTGGCAGTGACAAAGACTAAGTTATCTGCTGGAACAGTTGGACGTGGCAGTGACAGAGAGCAAGTTATCTGCTGGAACAGTTCGACGTGGCAGTGATAGAGAGCAAGTTATCTGCTGGAACAGTTGGACGTGGCAGTGACAGAGAGCAAGTTATCTGCTGGAACAGTTGGACGTGGCAGTGACAGAGAGCAAGTTATCTGCTGGAACAGTTGGACGCGTGGCAGTGACAAAGACTAAGTTATCTGCTGGCACAGTTGGACGTGGCAGTGACAGAGAGCAAGTTATCTGCTGGAACAGTTGGACGTGGCAGTGACAGAGAGCAAGTTATCTGCTGGATCAGTTGGACATGGCAGTGACAAAGACTAAGTTATCTGCTGGAACAGTTGGACGTGGCAGTGACAAAGACTAAGTTATCTGCTGGAACAGTTGGACGTGGCAGTGACAGAGAGCAAGTTATCTGCTGGAACAGTTGGACGTGGCAGTGACAAAGACTAAGTTATCTGCTGGAACAGTTGGACGTGGCAGTGACAAAGACTAAGTTATCTGCTGGAACAGTTGGACGTGGCAGTGACAGAGAGCAAGTTATCTGCTGGAACAGTTGGACGTGGCAGTGACAGAGAGCAAGTTATCTGCTGGAACAGTTGGACGTGGCAGTGACAGAGAGCAAGTTATCTGCTGGAACAGTTGGACGTGGCAGTGACAGAGAGCAAGTTATCTGCTGGAACAGTTGGACGTGGCAGTGATAGAGAGCAAGTTATCTGCTGGAACAGTTGGACGTGGCAGTGACAGAGAGCAAGTTATCTGCTGGAACAGTTGGACGTGGCAGTGACAGAGAGCAAGTTATCTGCTGGAACAGTTGGACGTGGCAGTGACAAAGACTAAGTTATCTGCTGGAACAGTTGGACGTGGCAGTGACAAAGACTAAGTTATCTGCTGGAACAGTTGGACGTGGCAGAGACAGAGAGCAAGTTATCTGCTGGAACAGTTGGACGTGGCAGTGACAAAGACTAAGTTATCTGCTGGAACAGTTGGACGTGGCAGTGACAAAGACTAAGTTATCTGCTGGAACAGTTGGACGTGGCAGTGACAAAGACTAAGTTATCTGCTGGAACAGTTGGACGTGGCAGAGACAGAGAGCAAGTTATCTGCTGGAACAGTTGGACGTGGCAGTGACAAAGACTAAGTTATCTGCTGGAACAGTTGGACGTGGCAGTGACAAAGACTAAGTTATCTGCTGGAACAGTTGGACGTGGCAGTGACAGAGAGCAAGTTATCTGCTGGAACAGTTGGACGTGGCAGTGACAAAGACTAAGTTATCTGCTGGAACAGTTGGACGTGGCAGTGACAGAGAACAAGTTATCTGCTGGAACAGTTGGACGTGGCAGTGACAAAGACTAAGTTATCTGCTGGAACAGTTGGACGTGGCAGTGACAGAGAGCAAGTTATCTGCTGGAACAGTTGGACGTGGCAGTGACAAAGACTAAGTTATCTGCTGGAACAGTTGGACGTGGCAGTGACAGAGAGCAAGTTATCTGCTGGAACAGTTGGACGTGGCAGTGACAAAGACTAAGTTATCTGCTGGAACAGTTGGACGTGGCAGTGACAAAGACTAAGTTATCTGCTGGAACAGTTGGACGTGGCAGTGACAGAGAGCAAGTTATCTGCTGGAACAGTTGGACGTGGCAGTGACAAAGACTAAGTTATCTGCTGGAACAGTTGGACGTGGCAGTGACAGAGAACAAGTTATCTGCTGGAACAGTTGGACGTGGCAGTGACAAAGACTAAGTTATCTGATGCAACAGTTGGACGTGGCAGAGACAGAGACAAAGTTATCTGCTGCAACAGTTGGACGTGGCAGTGACAGAGAGTACATCAAGGCAATCAATTAATCAATCAATCAATCAATCAATCAATCAATCAATCAAGGCAGCATTCCTTGAACATAAACAAAAGCAATGGCGACATCGACGAATGCGATAACATTAACATGTGATATTGCAATAGAAGGAACATACTTAACCATGTTGATACATTGAAATAGCTAAGAGCAACTATAACATCAGCTGGATGATGGGTAACAAAGATTAAGGACAGAATAGGATAAGCAAAAGCTGCATTTCAGAAAACACAAAGTATCTTATGTAGTCTGCACCTATCATATAGTGTCAGAAAAAGAGTGCCGAGATGTGACTTCAAACCTGTTCTGCTGTATAACAGCGAATGTTGTCATGTGAACGAACAGATCAGAGGAGCTTGTGGGAAGCAGATATATTGTTCCTGAGATGAATGTTGCAAATATATTGGACTGCCGGAGCAACCAACAATGACTGCCTTAAAGTGGCTAATGATACGCAACAATAAGAAGGAGGCTAGTGACACTAGAACATTATATGCAACAATAAGACAGAGACTAATGAAACTAGAACATTATATGCAACAATAAGACAGAGACTAATGAAACTAGAACATTATATGCAACAATAAGACATAGACTAATGAAACTAGAACATTATATGCAACAATAAGACAGAGACTAATGAAACTAGAACATTATACGCAACAATAAGAGAGAGACTAATGAAACTAGAACATTATATGCAGCAATAAGACAGAGACTAATGACACTAGAACATTGTACACAACAATAAGACAGACACTAGAACATTATACACAACAATAAGAAAGAGACTAACGACGCTAGAAAACTATTCGCAACAATAAGACAGAAATAAACATAATTCTCCGGACATATACTGAGAAGAGATGATTTGGATAAAATCGTGACGACTGAGGGAATCAATCAGAAGAGAGGCATTGGAGAACATGGTGGCGACTGGAAACAACGGTAGCATAGAGGAACATAGTCGATATAATTCACATGGAACAACAAGGACAGAGGTAAATGATGTTTTATGGACTACGAAAGTGGCATAGAGGAACATCATCGATATAATTGATCTAGAACGCCATCAATATAATTGATCTATAACACCATCGATATTATTTATTTAGAACACAATCGATATAACTGATCTAGAACACCATCGATATTATTTATCTAGAACACAATCAATACAATTTATCTAGAACACCATCAATATAATTGATCTGGAACACCATCGACATTATTTATCTAGAACACCATCGATATTATTTATCTAGAACACGATCTATATAATTGATCTAGAACACCATCAACATTATTTTTCTAGAACACAATCAATATACTTGATCTAGAAAGGCAATCGATATTATTTATCTAGAACACTCAATATAATTGAGCTAGAACTCCATCGATATTATCGATCTAGAACACCATAGATATAATTGATCTAGAACATTAAGGATGATCTAGAACACCATTGACATAATTGATCTAGAACAACAGAAAATATAAATGATCTAGAACACCATACATATAAGTGATATAGATCACAATCGATATAATTGATCCAGAACACCAAGGATATAATTTATCTTGAATACCATCGATGTAATTGATCTAGAATACCAATGATAGAATTTATCTAGAACATCATCGACATAACTGATCTAGAACACCATTGATAAGATTGATATAGAACACAATTGATCTAATTGATCTAAAACACTATCGATAAAATTGTTCTAAAACACCATAGGTATAAGTGATCTAGAACACCATATATATAATAGCTCTAGAACACCAAGGATGAACTATAACAGCATTGATAAAATTGATCTAGAACACCATCTATATTATTGATTAAGAAGACCAAGGTCATAATTGATCTAGAACAACATACGTGATACGTACGTGATATAGAACACATATGGAACATAGTGATGGTCAGCACACGCTGAGGGTGAGAGTGAGTTCCCTTGGAGCAAGATGGCAGACATTTCTTCGTTCCGTGGAATGGAACGTGTTTTTTCCGAAATGTTTATGAATTAAGTGTGTTTTTCGAGGTGAAATGGAGTTCGGACCGTGCACGCGCGCCCGGACTCCCTTAGGCGTATCATCGGTGCCCGGTGGCGATAGTTAAGCCTAACATGACGACCAGACGTCGGGTAAGGACAAAGCGTGGTAAGAGGGCAGGCGCACGCAGAAAGCGATTAAAATGTGACAGATTGGGCATCGGACACGTTCGAGTACTGTACTGGAACTGTGCATCATTTAGTCAACGCCGACCCATTCTCGAAAAACTACTGTACGGAAACGATATTGCGGTCTTACAAGAAACACAGCTCGGCGACGGAACAGTCAATGTCGCGGGATTTCAGGGATTCTTTAACAGGCGGCACCTCGGAAAGGCCTATTCTAGTCCGCGACAACATACTGGTGTCTGAGATCGATATGTCCGCCTAGAACAGTGATGCCCTGCAAGTGCAGGCATTAAGAATAATGACGCCAATGCAGCTTGTAATCGTGAACGTTTATGCGCGAAAGGGAAGGTCGACGTGCGACAATGGCAGAGTTTGTTCGATATGGATGAAAGGCATATCATCTACTGTGGGGACTTCAATGCCAGAGGCAGTCAATAGGGGAATTGCATCACCAATAGACAGGGAGAAGATCTGGAGGACGCCCTGGCATCTGCTGCTCTAGTCTGTCTGAATGATGGGAAGGTCACTAGAATAGCCACTCGACCAGGTGACTCTGACAGCGTCATTGACTTGGCTCTGGTGTCGCCCACCATCGCACCAAGATGCTGGTGGGACACACTGGGATACCACGACAGTGACCACTACCCTTGTATCATCCTGATCGAGAAAGACAGGGCCAGGAGTCAAGGAAACAAGACAAATGTCTTCCCGTACGACAACACTGGTCAAGACGCCATAAGCAAGATCAGAAGAAGAAAACTAACTTCCTCCCGCAGGAGACAAGAAAGATGGTTGCAGCCATCATAGGTGGAATGGAGAGGTCGAGAAGGCATGGCTGGGAAAGAGGCAGGCTGTCAAAGACTGGCAAAAATCCAGAAAGGCTAACATGCCACAGGTTGAGTTGGCGAACCTGAAGACTGAGGTCCATAAGACGATGCCTTTATTGAAATCCTGCGCCAAACAGGCCAAGGCCGAGAAATGGGACGAGTTCTGCAGGAAGGTGTGCTCCGAGCGATCTCTTACGACATTCTGGCGGCCTCCATAAGAGCATGAACGGTGCTGCACAACGTAGGGGTATTCCAGACTTTCAAGGCACAGACCTCACATGGAAAAAGTCAGATGCGGATAAAGGTAAGGCCCTTCTTGCACACTACATAGAGCAGACTGACCAGAAAGTCGAGCCCGCCAGACAAAGGACCACAACGACACTCTCTCAGTTGTGCGAGGGGGTCGGGACAGACGAAGAATGCATAATCACAGCTGAGACAATACGTGCGATGCTCAAGAAATCACCTAACACCGCCCCAGGCCCAGACGGCATCCGATATGGTGACCTACTGGTATTGTCAGATGATGACATGGAAGAACTGGCCAGAGAATTCAACACCAGTATCCAGAGGGGTCAGATCAAAGAGGAATGGCTACACAGCTACTTGCTGCCGCTGCCAAAACCGAACAAAGACCATTCCAAGATAAGCGGCTACAGAATCATTACGATGCAGAACACTGCTGGCAAGCTACTGGAGAAAATTGTAGCACACAGACTTGCTTGTGACTTGGAACAACTCGGCTGCTTCCCGCCCACACTTGGAGGATACAGACGTAACAAAGAGTCATGGCTGAATGCGGCGGTCTTTGCTCAAGATGTTTACGAAGGATTTCAGGTCAGAGAAGAGACATGTGCGGCCGCCATAGACTTAGAGGACGCATACAATAGAGTATCCTTCGAGCACTTGATGCAAACCCTCCTCAGACTGAAAGTGCACCCTCACCTTGTACGATGGATAGCTGCAGTTCTGCTCCAAAGGAAGGTGGTGCTAAGATGCGGGAGTTGGTCTTCTGAGCCGATAACGATATGTCCAGGATTGCCGCAGGGTTCACCACTGTCACCAGTACTATTCAACGTGTATACGGTGCCGATCACTGAACAACAGTTGGACGGGAGGGGTAGGACTCTGTCATTTGCTGACGACATTCTCGTGTATCGACAGGGTCGAGATAGACAGGCGGTTGCCAATGATATGCAGGGCGAACTAGATCGAATTTCCTCATGGTGTGCTGATGCCGGTGCCCTTGTCAACCCTGCAAAGGCATCGGTTACATGGTTCTCCCTAAACAACCATATTGTGAACACAGACCTGCCGGCAGTAAGAATGGATGGGAGCATTTTGAGTAGAACCCAGTCAATGACATATCTTGGCGTGAGGCTTGATCGTAGCCTGTCCTTCAGAGATCATGTCGATTATGTCATAACGAAAGCTCGAAAAGGTTTGTCAGCAATGAGAGTCATGGCGACTGCCAATATCGAGCAAAGACTGCTAATACTTCTGTTCCAAGGACTGGTGCTTTCACGCATCGAGTATGCCCTGGCCATCCTCACTGTCAGCCCTACACAGATTGGAAGACTTGAAAAGGTACAAAACGAAGCCATGCGCATCATTTTGGGCTGCACGAGAGACACCAGCTGTGTAGCAATGAGATACCTCCTTGACTTCCCGACAATGGAACACAGGATCAAGATCTGGAGAGCTCGTGCATACTTAAAAATAAGTGCAGATGAGCAGCACCCTCTGCATGACGCTATATTCAGAGAAAAGGGTGACAGGCTAAAGAGGGGCAAATCATGGATGGGTCGGGCGGAAGATGTCGTCAGACAGGTCTGCAGTCTTACCAGTATCAACCCCGGCAAGGAATGGGTGCCGGTGCCTCCAGCTTTTAAGTGCACTTTCTCCTGCATTATCACACTCGACAGACGGTGCAGAGAGCAGAACCCTGCCGCTGTCAATGCAGAGGTCAACGCGCTCATCTATGAACACTCAGAAAACCCTCAAGTGCTCATCTATACATATGGATCTGTTGTAAAGCAGCAGAGAAGTGCGTGGGCATTTACAGCCCGTTCAGCGGGCCGAACCGTTCAAGAATCCAGTGGTGCCCACTCTATGACCACGAGCAGCATGACGATGGAGGTGATGGCAGTTACACAGGCTTTCATATGGCTGGAATCACAGCATTATACCAACGTGTGTGTACTAAGTGATTCAATGAGCATGATTCAGAAGGTCGAAGCTGGATCTGTACGTAGACAGTGGACTGAGTCGCTGCGGAAGTCTGTTGTCCGTAAAGTCACCTTCATCTTCGTCCCGGGACATGTGGGAGTCGAGGGAAATGAACGAGCTGATAAACTGGCTGGGTCTGCACCCCCTGTAGATGGCCAGCCCATGGATCATGCAGATGTTATTAACGTCCTCAAAGATATGGCGAGAACAGAGGACTTTGACGTCAGTGAATCCACATCGCTGTCCAGGATGAAAGACTTGGGAGTAAGAATCGGCACAGCCAGACGCGAGAGGTACATCGGGAAAATAAAGTGCCTCGTCAACCTACACAGAACTGACACTATTAGCCACCGGACGCTGATGCATATGCTGGGGGGGGGGGGGGGGTCTGAGCACCTATGGACCTGTTCGAAGTGCAATGAAGATACCCCAACTGATAACCGATAACTGATAACTGATATAGAACACAATAGATAAAATGGATCTAGAATTCCAAGAGTATAATTGATCTAGAACTCTAAGAATTGAATTGATCTAGAAAACCAATGATACAATTGATCTAGAACACCAAAGATATCATTGACCTAAAATACCATGGGCCGAGATCTGTGGGGAAATATGAACGCCTGCGGCATTTGGCAAATGACATAATGATGATGACGCTGTACGGGCGTGTCTGTGTGATCCTACATTCATTCAGAGTACTCAGCCCTGGGAATGCTCACACTGCAATAAAACAGACAGACAAGCAAGTACATTTCATACCATTACTGTAAAACTGCCGACAAACAAATCAATACGAGCACCGGTAGATGCATGTCAAGTTAACGATGCGTCCTGAAGTTGACATCAAACGCACTGTCAAGAAACTTTCACCCTCGGCAACACGCACTGCTGAAATGCTTCTACAGTCTTCAGAAAAGAGAAAATACAGCACGCATGAACACATTACGCTCTCAATCACACACCCCACACTCACACACAAATATAATAATGGAAATGTGAAAACGGAACAATTTATCTCCCTTATCGGGATGTATTAAGTTGTTTCCCTTATTCGATTTTGACACGTTAAGGGGAGATAAAAACTTCAACATTCGCCCCATAAACATTTGTATTTCTGGAGACATAATGTATAAGCAGGACATGCTGTACATGCAAACAAACATATTAAATGTTGTTGTTATTTCGTCTGTGTTTTTTCTCTTCGCATTTCTTTCTCTCTGCTGTAGCAGAGTGCAGAATTAAAAACAATCTGTTTTCACTGCTAAGCTACAGTAATTTCTTCAACATGGCAGGGTATATGTTTCAAGGTCAGCCTTACAACCTCCACCTGTATATTGCTGAATGCCTGTGTCGTGCGGTCCTTGTGTACAACCACCATCTACATATTGATGAATGCCTGGGAGTCGTTGTGCCGACCCTTGTCTACTCTCCGTGTTTTTATCTGTGTTGTCTGGTGTGTTATTCCTGCTCTGTGGCGGTGGAGTTAACGACGCAACTGGTAACCCCGCATACTGTGTTCCTAACATAGCTGCGGACGATTTGGCAGCAGATCGCCTTGCGTTGATATTCATACAGAATTAGGGATGCCGGTCTTTCAGTAAGCAATGGCAAACTACTGACAGTAAACCTGCCAAGAAATTACAAACTAGAAAACTAATGCTGGGGTTGACTGTGACAGCCATGTAAAGGATATGCTACTAAGTTTCCGTCTGGTGTTTGGTCTAGTTTTCTTTGGAAAGGTCTTCAATGTACATAGATACGTCTAACAGTGTTCTGATGTCTTTGACCAAACCACCAAACCACACCACAGATACACCAGAAATGTCTAGAACACACAAGCAGGCTAATTGTTAGAATCTTGTAAACTATAAAAACTTGTTTGTAGGTCGTCGTGTTAGCTTTAATCATTACCATAATCATCATCATCATGTTTATATTCACCATTCGCAGAAGTCGGATGTGTCGGCCTAAGGGCGCAAAACCTGGCAAAACCCAAAAACGTCTTTAAAAAACCACTTCGGATGAACGCAGTAGAAGAAGATTTTCGTCATCAATATCGCCATTTGCATGCATAGCAACGAAGGCGATCACATTTTTTCAGAAGCATTGGTTTATTTTTTTTTAAAAGTTCATGATAAGTTCAGTCGCTGATTGGCTGCCGGGTCACTCTGCCGACCCTGCCAGCTAATCCCTGTTGTACAGAATACACTCTCTAGCGCGCGCACACACACACACACGCACATACACACACACACACACGCACACACACACATACACGCACATACACACACACACACACGCACACATACACGCACATACACACAAAGATGGCGACTGTGATAGACCACGCTGTTCCCCACGGCACATGATGAATGTATAATATATTTAACTCAAGCTGATTCTCCACTCTTGTTATCGTGAGCAAGTTTTGTGAGTGAGTTAGTTAGTCAGACAGTGATAGAGTCAGTAAGTGATTAAATGAGCTAGTCTGTGTGTGTGTGTGTGTGTGTGTGTGTGTGTGTGTGTGTTTGTGTGTGTGTGTGTGTGTGAGGGAGGGAGGGAGAGAGAGTCAGTCAGTGAGTTAGTCAGTCAGTGATAGTCAGTGAGTGATTAAGTGAGTTTGTGTGTGTGTGTATATGAGAGAGAGAGAGAAAGAAAGAGAGAGAAAGAGAGAGAGAGAGAGAGAGAGAGAGAGAGAGAGAGAGAGAGAGAGAGAGAGAGAGTCAGTGAGTGGGTTAGTCAGTCAGTGATAGTCAGTCAGTGAGTGAGTTAGTGAGTGTGTGTGTGTGTGTGTGTGAGAGAGAGAGAGAGAGAGAGAGAGAGAGAGAGAGAGAGAGTCAGTGAGTGAGTTAGTCAGTCAGTGATAGAATCAGTGAGTGATTAAATGAGTGAGAGAGTGAGTGTATGTGTGTGTGTGTGTGAGTCAGTAAGTAAGTGAGTCAGTGAGTGAGTGAGTCGGTTAGTGAGTCAGTCAGTGAATGAGTGAGTGAGCGAGCAAGTTCTGTGAGTGAGTGAGTGAGTGAGTGAGTGAGTGAGTGAGTGAGTGAGTGAGTGAGAGAACGAATAAGTAAGCAGTGAGTAATGACTGAGTGAGTCTGAGTGAGTAAGTAAATAAGTAAACAGTGAATAAGTGAGTAAGTGTACGTTGTAGCAATGTTGTACAACTTTAGAGCATTCGTCCCTAATTGGGGAAGGGAGGGGCGAGGTGCAGGTGAACTAGACAACCTGGTTCAAGTCTACCTGTGTGCACCGACAGCCTGATCTACTTGTCTCCTGTCCAGGTCAAGGTCTCAATCTTCAGCCTGTCGAGGCCAGTCCCTGACCTCGTTCTTCCATCTATGCCAGCCATTTGTCAAGAGACTCTCAGCCTGTTAGGATAAACAGGTGTGGTATGATCAAGATATAGTTTTCCCAAACAAATCGCCCCAATACACAGTCGTTGTGAATTGTCCTAGGCTAGAGACAGAATAGCATACACAACCATTGAGAACTGAGCAAGACGTAGTCGCATAGACAACCTTTGAGACCTGCTCGAGATATAGACATAGTTACATTTACAACTTTGAGACCTGCTCGAGATATAGACATAGTCACATTCACAACCGTTGAGGACTATCCTAGATATAAACGTAGTCACATTCACAACCGTTGAGACCTGCTCGAGATATAGACATAGTTACATTGACAATCGTTGAGACCTGCTCGAGATATAGACACAGTTACATTTCCAACTTTGAGACCTGCTCGAGATATAGACATAGTTACATTGACAACCTTTGAGACCTGTTCGAGATATAGACACAGTTACATTTCCAACTTTGAGACCTGCTCGAGATATAGACATAGTTACATTGACAACCTTTGAGGACTGTCCTAGATATAAACGTAGTCACATTCACAACCGTTGAGACCTGCTCGAGATATAGACATAGTTACATTGACAACCGTTGAGACCTGCTCGAGATATAGACACAGTTACATTTCCAACTTTGAGACCTGCTCGAGATATAGATAGTTACATTGACAACCTTTGAGACCTGTTCGAGATATAGACACAGTTACATTTCCAACTTTGAGACCTGCTCGAGATATAGACATAGTTACATTGACAACCTTTGAGGACTGTCCTAGATGTGCTGTTATTTCCTCGAGAGGAGATTGGAATCAACATGCACATCTTTAACCTGATTATCTGTTGGGATTAGTTACTGACTTTTTGTCTACACTCCTCTCTTCCGTCTTATCATCCATATATCCTTTCTTTCACTCTCTCTCTCTAGTTTTCCCTCAACACATACTCCGACAAACAGTTTCTTTTTAACATTAAATAAAAGATTTATTTATAAAACTATGTCTTGTGTATGGATGGGTATTGTCTGTGTAGTTGCTAGTGTTCTTCTGGTGTGCCTGCTAGATACGAGGTTGATAGATAGTCTTCGTGTCTTTCTCTCGTCTCTTCTCTCGGCTAAAGTACAGGACGATATATAGACACCACAGAACGATCTCACCCTGACGGCTCCGTCTGCTTGAGTCTGTAGATAAATCCGTTCTTTGTAATGAAAATGTTCACCACTGTATCAATGTACTTAACCCGCTCACTATTTGCTGTCCGCTTAAAATGAATGTTCGTTACTTTCGTATAGCGTTCTTTAATCCATTCTGGGAAAAACACATCGAGTTTCTAGTATGTTCTATGAGTGTTCTGTAGAAGTTCTACACTTGATATTCTGTAATTGATATATGCACTTGGTACGCACTTTGCTACTCTATGAGATTGAGTCATTTGGGCTTTTCCATTAGCTCATCTGATCTTTATTATTCTTTCTCTGTCGTCCTTAATTCTTCCGGTGAGACTTCTATTCTTTCTTTTCTCCTGCACAAGTGTCGTGCTTTATTACTTTAAAGGGCTTTCTTGTGGGTTATCAACACTGAGTGATCTGGACCACAGCCATCTGTATTCTCTTATTTGATACGTCTCGCACTGGTATGGAAACCTGGTTGAGATACATTTAATCGTGAGATCTGTGTCTGCGTCCTCTTCTCCCCTATGTGAGTGTCTTTTCCTCCAGCCGAAATGAAAAGGCTTCCGAAAAAACCCACTCTGACATAGGATAGAAGATTCACCCAACATCTATACTATTCCTACTAATAGAAAACACTGTTACATGCACTTCACTAATATCTATATTCCTATTCTAAAACTATACTCTAATATACCTTATTTAGGCATCTATGTTCCTTTATAGAATTAATGTAAATCCACGAATCGAAATTTATCCGCATCCAAGCACTTTATCCCATTATAAGGGAGGATATTTCTTTTCATTACAGGACACATAATTCTATCTTCTCGTCCAGTTGGGAATACACACACTAAACTGACAAAGAAAGTGGCTACTCTTTATAGGTCAGTCTATGTCGCATAATCCTTGACATTGCTGGACAAAGCAAATTCAGACTTCATTATCCCTTGTCAGTGGAAAATTTTCTGATCTCGAACTTTTCCGTTGTTTAATACAACCAAACCGCATTCTGCTGTCCAGTCTAAGTCGCAAACCTACCTCCAGAACGCAATAGGCTGGTCCATGATACTGTCTGTCTTTGTAGCAAACTAATTTTTCCACTCGCCAGTTTTCCTGTGTTGTAGTCGACTCTCCCGACTTGACCTATATACATATGCGCTGGTCAATCCGTTGTGTTTTATCCTTCTGTTTCATTAACCCTTCTACTCCCTGGGTATTCGCTGCATACAGTCGTCGATCTGGGAATCACTAACATTCAGCATTTCACGACATAGGCCCCCTCTTAAGAGATTAGACCGCGTCGAATCTTTCTCACTGTAGGTTTGATTCCCATGATCCACAACCCTAGTCTTCTTCCTCCGGAGCTGGATTTCTGGATAAGAAATCTGCTCCTACATTCTCCTTTCCCGGGATGTATTCCACTGTGAAGTGGTATGGTTGCAGCAACAATGACCATCTCATCAGTCTGGCGTTTAACTTCTGTGATGTAGCTAGGAACATCAAGTGTTGATGATATGATTGGGTCCTCACATGGCTCATCTCATTATCCAGTAGGCGCTCTAATTGACCCCCTACTATACTACTAACGACTGAAACTAGTGTTGGCTCCTCGCTCCTGTACGTCCGGTCGACCTACTTTCGACTTGCTTCAGCGACGGCTCACAATACAGACGGATTGTCCCATCCTGATTGTAACACTGCTTCCATGTCCTCTTGGTTTCCCCCGGTTTTTCCTCTGGGGATGTTCCGCCTCGTCCTCGTCGGACCGAGTCGTCTTTCCCAAACCTCCTGGGCTTTTTCTTCCAGGACCATCTTGGGCGATGTTGTATCTGGTCAGCCAATCTTTGGTTGGAGTCCTGGATAATTCTCGCCTTTCCCGACGTTACCCACCCCTTCTGAACTTGGCTACCGGTGAAACTTTCACTCTTGTCCTTTCCCTGACTTGTGATTTCCCTCCTCCTGTCGTTGGGTAAATCTGACCTATCACGTACTGTCCCATAGGCCCTCCTATGTTGTACTGGCGATCTCTGGTCATCGTCTGGACTGGTAACCTTTGTCCCAATGGCTGCCATCACCATAAAGTGCGAAGCTTTGCTCCCGGATCTCTCCTCATATTTCCTAATGAGATGTCTAGGGAGATTTTTCTTCTCTTCCCCGATCCGTATTTTGTAGATGTTCTTGGACACCACCTTTTCCACAGGATAAGGTCCTTTCCATCCTACTTGGAGTATATTGGTCTCTGCTGGACTCCACACTTCCACTTTGTCTTCCACTTTAAGAGCTTGTTTCCTCTTAATTCGCTTGTTGGGTGGTGCTTTCTGGCACTCCGAACAAGACTTCACCCACCGGCGTACATCTCCGGTCATTCCTGGCCAGCAATAATGGCCGGATATTTGCTGCATGGTCTCTCTGACACCCATATGTCGATTCTCGCCTATGATGTGTCCACTCTGAAGAATGTGAGGACGGTGTGTCTCTGGAACCACCCACTGCTCATGCAGGTTATCTCCCCTCCCAGTTCTCCGATAGAGTAGTTGATTCTTCAGAAAGTACTGTCCCCGTTCTGGTGGCTCAGCACTTCTTTGCAGCTTCCTGTAGCAAGGATGCAACGTAGTATCCTTCCTCTGGGCAGTATGCAATTCTCCTATCTCTGAGTTGTCGCATAGTGTCTCTGCCTCTTTTTCCTTCCCTTGAGATCCACTGACTACTGTTCCCTTGTGGGCTTGCTGTTTGGGCATCCCAAAAAGACATATTTCGTGCCAATGATCATTGGAAATAAGGAGTCAGATAATACAGCAGCTGGAATAATGCCCGTGACGTACCTGGATTTAATCTCCACTTGGCGATTGGCAGCGTCATGGTAACCGCACTCCTCATTGCCGGCTGTATTTCTATGGTCTCCCCTGTAAGTTGGTCTGGGCTTACCAAGCTGGCGTCCACCACCGCTTCCCCATCCAAACCGGTATCGTAGAGACAAACAACCTGCTGGCCATTGACTTCAATAAGTTCAACCACAGGTGGTCTCTCTTGGTCCTGAGTGTCTTTCATCTCCTTGACCGTTTCCTTGCCTTCCTCTTTTGATTCCTCGAGGTTGGTTATGCAATTGGCGTGTTTGGCCTTGCATCTGCAGTCCACAGTATTATGTGTTGTCGACTGGCAGTGAGTGCACCCTGTTCCTTTCCAAGGTTTCCGTGTGTCCTTTTTGTTCCTTTCTCCTTCGCCGACCTCAGCCTTGTCTGTGATCACCGATGTAGGAATCACCTTGCATGCTGCGAAGTAAGAACTTTTAGGTTTCGATCTGCAGTCTTTTGTGTTGTGGGAGGCCGCCCTACAAAATGAACACCATTTTTCAGACCACTGTCGTTTCGCTTGAGACTTCGAGGTGCTCTGGTTTCCTACCTTCACCTTCTCTGAACTCTCCTCTGTGTGCTTTATATAAGGTTCCCCTTTTTCTCCTTCCCAGTTTTTATGTTTCTTTTTCTCTGGTTTCTCCTGTCCTTTGGTTTGTGTACTTAGTTCCTCAGTTTCACCATGTACTTCCACGAATCGTTCCGCCAGCTTATTCACCACATCAATCCGTTCCGCCCCTTGTTCTCCCAAGAAGGTTCTGAGAGGTTTCGACATTTGCTTTCGCATCTGGTCGACCACCATCATCTCTTCGAGACTCTCATAATCCCTCTTGAATTCTGCCAAGTCCATCCATTTCTGGAGATAGGATTTCAGCCTTAGACTGTATGCGGCGAATAGCTCTCCCGGCTCTCGTCTAGACGATCTAAACTTTTTCCGATATGTTTGTGCGGTGACTTCATAATGTTTCATCAAAGCTGCTTTCAATTCCTCGTACTGATTTTCCTGTCCTGGTGGTAGGCGTGTGTAGACCTCGTACCCTGAACCACGTAACGCCTGGGATACTTTAAGAGCCCATCTGGATCTTTCCAGTCCCATAGCGCTTGCCATAGCCTCGAACCGATCCAAAAACTGGAATATCTTCTCTTTACTTTCATCATAGACCGCTAAGGGAAACTTCATGGCCTGGTAACCATGTCCACTCATGTAGGTTGCTCCAGGTGAAGATGAACTTCCTTCTGCTGCATCTATTTCACCCTTAGTTTGTGTCTTGAGTTCTAACTCTTTCAAGCGGTATTCATGTTCCATTTCCAGTTTCTTGGTCTCCTGGTCCATTTTCTTGGCCTCTTGTTCCATTTCTAGTCGCTTGGTCTCCTGGTCCATTTTCTTGGCCTCTTGTTCCATTTCCAGTCTCTTGGTCTCCTGGTCCATTTTCTTGGCCTCTTGTTCCATTTCTAGTTTCTTGGTCTCCACCTCCATTTTCTTGGCCTCTTGTTCCATTTCCAGTTTCTTGGTCTCCACCTCTATTCTTCTCACTTCCAACTCGGTCTTTCGCTCTTCTCGTTCCGCTTGACGAATCTCTCGCTCTCTTTCTTGTATGTAATCAGTTAAGTCTGCACCAGCCAACCCTATTGCCTCCCCGTTGGCTCTCAGTTCGGCTGTAGTTACTTTAGGAGTTGCCATAGTTACAGCAGATAAGTCAGCACGTTGAGTAAAGACACCTCAAGGCAGAAAAGAAATACTCACTATACAATTATATTCCACCTAGAACCTATACCATTTATCTATGTCTATCTAATATTATAAATCTACACCACCACACAGTACATCACAACCACTCTCTCATCCACAAGAGGAGATATAGGATAAAGACTTATGTAGACGTGTGACCGTGTGACTAGGTATGTAATGTCTTACCACCTATCCACATTCACTCTGTCTGGAACTTTCTCACTGTAAAGTCACCAGCCTTAATGAGATGTTTCTACCATAAATGTAATGGCACCATATATCCAATGGACGTCCTTCCATTAAAAGTCATCAATATATACTTATATTCCTTCCAATCAGTATGTCCCAACATGTAGGTACTCCGCTATGCCTGTGCCAATATGCCGGTACCTCTCTCTGCATATGCCTTGTTATGCCTTAGGTCATATGAGTATTATGTATGTACGTACCCTGCTGCTCCACCATTTTATGTGCTGTTATTTCCTCGAGAGGAGATTGGAATCAACATGCACATCTTTAACCTGATTATCTGTTGGGATTAGTTACTGACTTTTTGTCTACACTCCTCTCTTCCGTCTTATCATCCATATATCCCTTTCTTTCACTCTCTCTCTCTAGTTTTCCCTCAACACATACTCCGACAACAGTTCTTTTTAACATTAAATAAAAGATTTATTTATAAAACTATGTCTTGTGTATGGATGGGTATTGTCTGTGTAGTTGCTAGTGTTCTTCTGGTGTGCCTGCTAGATACGAGGTTGATAGATAGTCTTCGTGTCTTTCTCTCGTCTCTTCTCTCGGCTAAAGTACAGGACGATATATAGACACCACAGAACGATCTCACCCTGACGGCTCCGTCTGCTTGAGTCTGTAGATAAATCCGTTCTTTGTAATGAAAATGTTCACCACTGTATCAATGTACTTAACCCGCTCACTATTTGCTGTCCGCTTAAAATGAATGTTCGTTACTTTCGTATAGCGTTCTTTAATCCATTCTGGGAAAAACACATCGAGTTTCTAGTAATGTTCTATGAGTGTTCTGTAGAAGTTCTACACTTGATATTCTGTAATTGATATATGCACTTGGTACGCACTTTGCTACTCTATGAGATTGAGTCATTTGGGCTTTTCCATTAGCTCATCTGATCTTTATTATTCTTTCTCTGTCGTCCTTAATTCTTCCGGTGAGACTTCTATTCTTTCTTTTCTCCTGCACAAGTGTCGTGCTTTATTACTTTAAAGGGCTTTCTTGTGGGTTATCAACACTGAGTGATCTGGACCACAGCCATCTGTATTCTCTTATTTGATACGTCTCGCACTGGTATGGAAACCTGGTTGAGATACATTTAATCGTGAGATCTGTGTCTGCGTCCTCTTCTCCCCTATGTGAGTGTCTTTTCCTCCAGCCGAAATGAAAAGGCTTCCGAAAAAACCCACTCTGACATAGGATAGAAGATTCACCCAACATCTATACTATTCCTACTAATAGAAAACACTGTTACATGCACTTCACTAATATCTATATTCCTATTCTAAAACTATACTCTAATATACCTTATTTAGGCATCTATGTTCCTTTATAGAATTAATGTAAATCCACGAATCGAAATTTATCCGCATCCAAGCACTTTATCCCATTATAAGGGAGGATATTTCTTTTCATTACAGGACACATAATTCTATCTTCTCGTCCAGTTGGGAATACACACACTAAACTGACAAAGAAAGTGGCTACTCTTTATAGGTCAGTCTATGTCGCATAATCCTTGACATTGCTGGACAAAGCAAATTCAGACTTCATTATCCCTTGTCAGTGGAAAATTTTCTGATCTCGAACTTTTCCGTTGTTTAATACAACCAAACCGCATTCTGCTGTCCAGTCTAAGTCGCAAACCTACCTCCAGAACGCAATAGGCTGGTCCATGATACTGTCTGTCTTTGTAGCAAACTAATTTTTCCACTCGCCAGTTTACCTGTGTTGTAGTCGACTCTCCCGACTTGACCTATATACATATGCGCTGGTCAATCCGTTGTGTTTTATCCTTCTGTTTCATTAACCCTTCTACTCCCTGGGTATTCGCTGCATACAGTCGTCGATCTGGGAATCACTAACATTCAGCATTTCACGACACTAGATATAAACGTAGTCACATTCACAACCGTTGAGACCTGCTCGAGATATAGACATAGTTACATTGACAATCGTTGAGACCTGCTCGAGATATAGACATAGTCACATTCACAACCTTTGAGACCTGCTCGAGATATAGACATAGTTACATTGACAACCTGTGAGACCTGCTCGAGATATAGACATAGTTACATTGACAACCTGTGAGACCTGCTCGAGATATAGACATAGTTACATTGACAACTTTTGAGACCTGCTCGAGATATAGGCGTAGTTACATTGACAACCTGTGAGACCTGCTCGAGATATAGACATAGTTACATTGACAACTTTTGAGACCTGCTCGAGATATAGGCGTAGTTACATTGACAACCTGTGAGACCTGCTCGAGATATAGACATAGTTACATTGACAACTTTTGAGACCTGCTCGAGGTATAGACACAGTTACATTCACAACTGCTGATAACTGTCCGAGGCGTAGACAAACCGCCATTGTTTGTACGTACCAGGACTGAACACCAGCAACGCCACAATTAAGATTTCTCTAATAGGCACACATTACTGAGATTGCCTGTTTGAAACAACAATTTCAATTAACGGTGTTTGTAGTTAACGAAAATCACCAAGCATTTTCTTCGTCCGCAGAAATAGGACACAGCAAGCAAGGTCCGAGTTCAATGCACTCGTTCGTCAAGAGCCAGCCAACTAGCAGACACGTCATTGCAACTACTCCAACGAGACAACCAGCTGGTGAAATTACTTCAAACAGCAGCAATTAAAGCAGTCAGAACACAATTAGCGCTCTTAACAAGTAACACTATGTGATCAAATGTGGCATAATCGTACACAGAAGCTGAAACACAACCACGCATTCACAGCGTCTCGTACACACAACCAATTATGACACAAGTGCGGACCAAAAAAAGCGGTAATATGGACACGACCCAGGGAGAGATAGATTTTCTTGCGCTGTCGCGTACTGTAGTTACAATTGTCGGTCTGGGATGTTTAACTGGTAAGATATATCTTCGTTTATTGTCTCCCGACCTGCAACAGACAATAGGTGCATTGACTGTCTTTGTTTATTGTCTCGCGACCTGCAACAGATAACGGGTGCATTGACTGTCTTTGTTTATTGTCTCGCGACCTACAGCAGATAATGGGTGAGTCGACTGTCTTTGTTTATTCAAGTCAGAACTGTAATTGTGCAGTAGGAGCAGCCTTGACCCTCTCACGTCCCGATGTGGAGACAGAAGTGAGAATTTCTCTGGCTTTATCCGGACATTTTGATGACATACATTTGGCATAAATTTCTGTTTGATGCAAAAATTATGGCCACAGTTGTGTGATAACAAAGACTAGGTACATATTTCTTCCTAATGGAAAACATTAAGTTCACATTTCTGCGTCATGGTAAACATTATGAAAAGGTTTCTGCGTCATGGTAAATATTAGGAAACCAATTCTGTCTGCAGGCTGGCAATGTTAGTTTGAGGCTGTGAGTTAGTTGTGCAATAGAAAGGATATTAGCAGGAGAATAACTCACGGCACAGTACACATGGACAGTCCCACCCATTAGACACTTGACAATCACTGGTCACCATATTGTAGCCTTTATGTCACATAAATGATTGGTCACCATATTGTAGCCTTTATGTCACATAAATGATTGGTCACCGAACTATATATAGTCTTCATGTTCACATATATTGCGTGTTTTCTGCATGATATAAAGTGTTTATTACAGCTCACAAGGTGAACAACTCATCAATGACTTTCAGTAGACAGAAATTAAAAGACCCAAAATCCACGTGAACGGAATCATGTTATGTTTCCCCATTATGTGACAGATTAATATATGGCTGTACTACAAATGACGCTTGTCGGACTTCCGAGGGGTCAAGATTACAGTCAACATCTGTCGGACTACCGAGGGGTCAAGATTACAATCAACATCTGTCGAACTACCGAGGGGTCAAGATTACAGTCAACATCTGTCGGACTACCGAGGGTCAGACACTGAGTGTTGGACTAATAGTGCCCACTGTATGATTTTTGTCGTTGATTGGTAAAACAATGGATCAACATCATCATGTGCCATGGCGGTATGTTTCTCCAGTCACATACTACCTTGCATAGAGGCGCCCTTGAAGGTGGAAAGAAACATCGGCCACTTTCACTATCCAATCATAGCTGTCACGTAATACCCCAACTTTCAGAATCCAATCCTAGCTGTCATGATATACGCCAACATTCACGACCCAATCCTAGCTGTCATGATATACGCCAACATTCACGACCCAATCATAGCTGTCATGATATACGCCAACATTCACGACCCAATCCTAGCTGTCATGATATACCGCAACTTTCACGACCCAACCCTAGTTGTCATGATATACGCCAACATTCACGACCCAATCCTAGCTGTCATGATATACGCCAACATTCACGACCCAATCATAGCTGTCATGATATACGCCAACATTCACGACCCAATCCTAGCTGTCATGATATACGCCAACATTCACGACCCAATCATAGCTGTCATGATATACGCCAACATTCACGACCCAATCCTAGCTGTCATGATATACGCCAACATTCACGACCCAATCTTAGCTGTCATGATATACGCCAACATTCACGATCCAATCATAGCTGTCATGATATACCCCAACTTTCACGACCCAATCCTAGCTGTCATGATATACCCCAACTTTCACGACCCAATCCTAGCTGTCATGATATACCCCAACTTTCACGACCCAATCCTAGCTGTCATGATATACGCCAACATTCACGATCCAATCCTAGCTGTCCTGATATACCCCAGCATTCACGACCCAGTCCTATATGTCATGAAACACTCCAGCTTTCACGACCCAGTCCTATCCATCCATCCATCAATCATGTGTCATGCCGGTAAGCGTGGGCGGTCATGTTCTGCCATCTGACTCGATCACCAGAGTCGTGGATCAGCTCCGTGTTTCTGTCTCGACCATGCCACAAGGCCAAGCCATCCAGGTACTTGCTTCTAGGTCTTCCCCTTGGTATGTTCCCCTTGATCTTACCAGTTGTCACTAAGTTCTCCAGATCATTTCTTCTCATAACATGCCCATAAAATTGTGACTGTCTACGTCTAATGTCCTATAGATCATTCAATACCCCGAATTTCAAGACCCAGTTCTATATGTCATGAAATATCCCAACGTTATAGATCCAATTCTAGCTGTCAATAAAATTCCCCATGTCATGTCTCTGCCGCAGACCGATAGGTCTGTTCCATAGAGCGGTTTTGGCACCCGCGAACCGATAGATTGGTTCGGTATAGATAGTGCTTTATGTGTTCCAGTTATCTTATGTTTCCGCAATTTTTAGTGCTTCGGTAAATTAAAAATTGAGCAGAAAGGTTCCGCAGTGTGAAACAAGCGTTAGAATCCATTTTGCTTTAAAGAAAAATGAGTTTGATGTGATTCGAAATGATTGTTGTGATTCGAAATGATTGGTGTGATTCGAAATGACAACGCCTTCTGGTCCTGGACCTCATATATTTTATTAAAATTACCGTTTTAAACAATGTTATATTATAGTTATTGTGATTTAAAATACTTTGTGAAAGATTCCAAAACTAGTACCACGTGCAGTATTCAGTTAATTATTTAGAAGACGGTCATAATTTAAAAGAAAATTCATCATAATATGATGGTACATGCCAACTTATGCTTGCGCTAATGGGCCACATTTGTCCCACTAAATTTGCTTTGCCTATCACAAAGTATTTAAGGAGTATTTAACTAATTATATGTAAAAGAATAATAATTACAACTAAATAGGAAATAGTGTTTATATTGTTTCTCAGTACAATCTCAGTACATTCTGCCTGGTGTGTCCCGGACATTTTCCATTTTGTGTGAAAATTATGTGCTTCAATATATTATGTTTTAATTGTGTTTTATTGGTGTTATGGAGCATTTCTTGTGATATTATTATATATAAATTGTGTATTTAACATTATTCAGTAAATTCAACTGGATTATCTGCAGCGGATAGAAAATAAAGACTTAGTAAGTGAAATTTTTAAATAAATTGTACTTCTTTAATTTCAATTGTTATTACTAAACCTCTCATTATTGTCATACTGTTTCTAACTTATCAATTAATTATTAACACTGTCATGTTCCCTGTGCAATCCTATTTAATTTGATAAATAATACAATATATCTGCTAACATTTTAACAATTTTAAAAGCATTTTTGTGACACACCCCTACTTCCCATTTTCTGCCATCAATTTCTGTTTGGTCAGGACTACTTTTTTTGTTTGGCAGGCAATCAGTTAAATGTAAAATTCCCCATGTCATTAAGTGTTCTATACCCCAACGACCGAACTGTTTTGCCAGGTTATCCTTGATCCACTTCTCTGTTGTCTTCTAAAGCAATTCCCCACAGAAGGAATGAGATCACATATATGAAGAAGTTAGCACCATCGGTGTGTGGGCATGCACGACATGGACAATCTATCAGGTTTACAATTTTTACTTGTCTGAACGACCACAGATTTAAGTTGGAGGATGGAGCGGAGGCTTCTAGCTGATGGTCCGGCGTGCCAGTCTAGTGTGTGACTGTACAGAAATGCATTAAAAAACCCAAAAATGAGGATTGTTGGGACTGCATCTTCAGCTGCCCCGTCTGTGGCAGGCGTGGGCGGTCAAGACTCTCCACCCCTCAGACATGTTAATGTAGTCAATGTTCCTTACATTCAGAACAATGTATTCCCTCAGTGAATGTAAGCACACAAGCTACGCACAGTATGTTCCACACTCGAACAGTACCTGCCACCATGTGTTTTAACTGTTTGACTTCAAGTATTATTCGTTGATTCACTTCAAATGATATATCCCTGTGCAGTATGCAAATGATGATACGCAGCGAATATATGCCAGGCAATACGTCTCACATGTTTTTGTTTGTGTTTTTACTTTTGTGCTTAAGTTCCTGATTTGATTAATTGTTTCCGAGCTATTTATAGTTGTAGGATACTCCGGGACTGTCAGTTCTAGGAGGAAACTCGGCATTATGCACAGTGTAACTGTCCGGGCTGTTGGATTGCCGAGACTGCTGTCCTTTTCACTGTTCACATTGGACAGTGGGGAGCATTTTGTGTGATATTCACTGGCACAGGAATGGAGCGTAATGGGGACGTCCCGTTGTCGTAAAGTTGGAACCTCGACCGACTGACTGACTGACTGACTGACTAACTGACTGACTGACTGACTGACTGACTGACTAACTAAGGAGATTCGGCAGTCCGTGTTGTGAGGTCATGACGTCACATGAACTGCCAGGTCTTGGCGTCATCTGGACAAATGATGCATTCTTTCTGGCAAGTCCACGGACGACAGTTCCTTGTTGGACTGGCATCAAATCTGTGAATAAGACTATTACAGACTGTCATAGACTGTCACAGACTGTCAAAGACTGTCATCATGTCAGTAATGCACGGATATCATGCAGGCATTAATTTACTTTTATAGAAGGAGACAGTAGTAGACCTTCTGCGACAGTGTTAAACACGTGAGTTGCATGTCCTCTACATGACGTCGCAACCAACCCCAGCATTTTTAGCTGTTTGAGATATACTGGGCAATTTTTACATTCACTAGTTTCCTATTGTTTTCAGGCCGACCGACGCCTCATACCATCGAAATCTACGCAAAGCGGTCTACTTCCAAATCGCCTGTGCCTGATTTCGAACCCTGGAATCAGACACCGGGTCCAGACAACAGCGCAACTGAAATGATCAATCTACTCCTTTGGATACAAAGGAACACACCAGGTCATCTGGCTGCTGAATATAATGCTGACATGCCTCCGGACTTATGTATAGCTACGTTTATTGCGCTCCCAAAGAAATCAGGATTGATGTTCAGAAAGTGATCAACATCGAACACATCATAATGTCAAATCACAAACGATTATCATGCAAAGGATTAGGAAGAAAATAAATTAAAACCTGACAAAGAACAACGTGGAAGACAAGGTGCAGCAAAAGGGAACAGACCAAATGGAAGCAGACTTAGATACCGACCATGTAAACGACGGACAGAGGGAATAACATGGGGGATCTAGAAAAAATATGAAGCCCATAAACGGGCACTCTCCCGCTGCTTGTGTTTCACCTCGACACTGCAAGGTACAAGAGGAACAAGTGGAAATGATGAACGGGTAAACTCTCTCCCGCTGTTTATACTTCACCTCGATGTGGCAAGGTACAAAAGGAACAACATGAGATGAGATCAATAGAGCGTTCGACAATAGTAAACACAGACCTGCATCTTTGCATCATTGGACACCCAAAGAATGTCGATAAAATACAAATAGTGAGACACGTCGGCAAGATAAACATGGCTCTAGGTCTCCACTCAGACGGAGAAATTCTGAGACCTGTGGAGAACACATATTGGAAACAATATGCGGTTATAAACACTGATAATGAAGAAGATCAATATCCGCCAATCAAGCGAGGTGTACCAGTGAAATATGCAGTTTCTCCGTACATGTCCCCCTCTAAATAATGAAAGCATTGTGAGTAATTTACAAGACACGGGAAATCGCTAACGGAGGACGCATTATCAATAATATCAGATATATGCAGATGATACAGTATTGATCGCAGACAATGAACTAGACCTGCAGAATTTAGTAGATGCGAGTATTGTCCTCAGTGAGCAACTAGGGTCAGGTTAAAACTGTTTGAAAACAGAGGTTCATCATCATCATCAAGTGCCCTGCCAGCTGGCGAGGGCGTTCATGGCTCTCCACAGATGTCGGTCTTTGGTGTTCTGGATCAACTCTGCTGATGATATTCCTCCATGCCACCGTCTCAATCTATCCAGCATCATTTCTCTTGGTCTGCCTCTACCTCTCTTCCCCTCGATCTTTCCAGTTGTCACGACGTTCTCCAATGCCTCTCTTCTCATCACATGACCAAAGAAAGCTGTTTGTCTCTTTCTTATTGTTGTATATAGTGTTCTAGTTTCATTAGCCTCTTTCAGGCAATCGTTGTTAGTTACTCTGGCAGTCCAAGGAATTCGAAACATTCGTCTAAAAAAAAAAAAAACATCTCTGTTGCTTCCAAGGTCTTCCTAATTTGTTCATTTATATTCCAAGATTCACTGTCATACAGCAAAACTGGTTCTATATAGTATTTCAGCACTCTCTTTCTTACATTCATTGATAGTGACTTATTGCATAAGTTACTCTTCACTTTCTGAAATGCAACTTTTGCCTGCCCTATTCTGCTCTTACGGTTATCGAATAAGATTGAACAATCTGAAACAATCTCCAAGAAGACAGACACACCACAATGCAACATCCAAGTACATGGTAACATTCTTAGACAAGTCAATGGCTTCAACCGTCCCGGAAAGGTCCTAACATTTGTCAAATAATGCCTCGTAGAGGTTAGAAGAAGAGTCGCCATGACAACATTTGACTTGTGCAAGATTTGCAGAACGTCGCCCTCTTCACGGCAAGCCTTACCCCCCCCCCCCCCCCACCCACCCCATCAGTGTCGTATCTCCAGAGTATGCCCTCTCATGCCCTCATTCCCCCACATGCCCCCTCTTGCTCACTCATGCTCCTCATACCCCAATGGCCACTCATGCCCCCTCAAGCCCCCGCATGCCCACGCATGCCCCAGCATGCCCCCATGACCCCGCATGCCCCATCATTCCCCCACAGGCCCCCTCATGCCTCTGCATGTCCAAGGTTTCTATTGTCTGTCCCGCCAATCCTGGTGTACGGAGTCGATGTATTGTCTGTCCCGCCAATCCTGATGTACGGAGTCGATGTATTGTCTGTCCCGCCAATCCCGATGTACGGAGTCGATGTATTGTCTGTCCCGCCAATCCTGATGAACGGAGTCGATGTATTGTCTGTCCCGCCAATCCTGATGTACGGAGTCGATGTATTGTCTGTCCCGCCAATCCCGATGTACGGAGTCGATGTATTGTCTGTCCCGCCAATCCTGATGTACGGAGTCGATGTATTGTCTGTCCCGCCAATTCTGATGTACGGAGTCGATGTATTGTCTGTCCCGCCAATCCTGATGTACGGAGTCGATGTATTGTCTGTCAAGCCAATCCTGATGTACGGAGTGGATGTATTGTCTGTCAAGCCAATCCTGATGTACGGAGGCTATATATTGTTTGTCCAGCCAATCCTGATGTACAGAGTCGATGTATTGTCTGTCCAGCCAATCCTGATGTACGGAGTCGATGTATTGTCTGTCCAGCCAATCCTGATGTACGGAGTCGATGTATTGTCTGTCCAGCCAATCCTGGTGTACGGAAGCTATTTAATTATTGTCTGTCCAGCCAATCCTGATGTACGGAGTCGATGTATTGTCTGTCCAGTCAATCCTGATGTACGGAGGCGATGTATTGTCTGTCCAGCCAATCCTGGTGTACGGAGGCTATATATTGTTTGTCCAGACAGTCCTGATGTACAGAGTCGATGTATTGTCTGTCCAGCCAATCCTGGTGTACGGAGGCTATATATTGTTTGTCCAGACAATCCTGATGTACAGAGTCGATGTATTGTCTGTCCCGCCAATCCTGGTGTACGGAGTCGATGTATTGTCTGTCCAGCCAATCCTGGTGTACGGAGGCTATATATTGTTTGTCCAGACAATCCTGATGTACAGAGTCGATGTATTGTCTGTCCCGCCAATCCTGGTGTAAGGAGTCGATGTATTGTCTGTCCAGCCAATCCTGGTGTACGGAGGCTATATATTGTTTGTCCAGACAATCCTGATGTACAGAGTCGATGTATTGTCTGTCCAGCCAATCCTGGTGTACGGAGGCTATATATTGTTTGTCCAGCCAATCCTGATGTACAGAGTCGATATATTGGACATTTGCAGACATATGGGGTATTATAAGGCAAAAAGCAGCTGAGGAGATAAGGTTGCCTAGAAGAATGAGGAGATAGGGTTGCCTAGAAGAATGAGGAGATAGGGTTGCCTAGAAAAATGAGGAGATAGGGTTGCCTGGAAGAATGAGGGGATAGGGTTGCCTAGAAGAATTAGGAGATAGGGTTGCCTAGAAGAATGAGGAGATAGGGGTGCCTAGAAGAATGAGGAAATAGGGTTGCCTAGAAGAATGAGGAGATAGGGTTGCCTAGAAGAATGAGGAGATAGGGTTGCCTAGAAGAATGAGGAGATAGGGTTGCTTAGAGGAATGAGGAGATAGAGTTGCCTAGAAGAATGAGGAGAACACAGTGCATGGATAGAAAGAGTTATGACGATATCTTGAAAGATGTTCACTCACAAAGAGAACTAGTTACTCACATCAGTAGAAGACAGTCCACATTCATTCGTCATATCACGAGAAGGGGGAAGATGGAGTTTGTTGCACGATTGGAAAGTTAGAGGGGAAAAGAGGCAGGGGGAGACCAAGAAAGACGGTGATGGACATTATAGCATGGACGAACATCAGTATCAGAACAGATTAGCAGTTTACAAGACAGGGGGCTGTGGGCAGACATGGTCACCAACGCCACACGACATGGACTATAAGAAGATGTGTATACAAGATGGCCGCTGTGGCTCAGTCCTAGACGCTCGCATGCCGGGCTGCAGGTCAAGGGATCGGCCCACATTAGAACTGAGTTTAAGCTCTAACAGTGCATCCCAACCTAGGCACCCAAACCTGGACACCCAACCTAGGCACCCCAACCTGGGCACCCCAAGCTGGGCACCCAACCTAGGCAATCCAACCTAGGCACCACAAATTGGGCACCCCAACCTGGACACCCCAACCTGGCCACCCCAACCTAGGCACCAGGAAATGTTTTGTGGAGCAGAAGCGACCTGCTAGATACTGAGTACATGGTCCAGCGAGTGACCATTGGTCAACACATGGTCCAGCAAGTGACCATTGGTCAACACATGGTCCAGCAAGTGACCATTGGTCAACACATGGTTCAGCGAGTGACCATTGGTCAACACATGGTCCAGCGAGTGACCATTGGTCAACACATGGTTCAGCGAGTGACCATTGGTCAACACATGGTCCAGCGAGTGACCATTGGTCAACACATGGTCCAGCGAGTGACCATTGGTCAACACATGGTCCAGCGAGTGACCATTGATCAACACATGATCCAGCGAGTGACCATTGGTCAACACATGGTCCAGCAAGTGACCATTTGTCAACACATGGTCCAGTGAGTGACCATTGGTCAACGCATGGTCCAGCGAGTGACCATTTGTCAACACATGGTTCAGTGAGTGACCATTGGTCAACGCATGGTCCAGCGAGTGACCATTTGTCAACACATGGTCCAGCGAGTTACCATTTGTCAACGCATGGCCCAGCGAGTGACCATTTGTCAACGCATGGTCCAGCGAGTGACCATTTGTCAACACATGGTCCAGCGAGTGACCATTTGTCAACACATGGTCCAGCGAGTGACCATTTGTCAACACATGGTCCAGTGAGTGACCATTGGTCAACGCATGGTCCAGCGAGTGACCTTTGGTCAACACATGATCCAGCGAGTGATCATTGGTCAACACATGGTCCAGCGAGTGACCATTGGTCAACACAAATATGGCTCTAACAACATGTGCCCCGTGTGACAAAACTCGTGTGACAGAGTCGGTGACTGACCTTCTCTATGTGACTGAAGGCGTGTGACAGGCTGGGTGACTGACCTTGTCTATGTGACTGAAGGCATGTGACAGGCTGGGTGACTGACCTTGTCTATGTGACTGAAGGCGTGTGACAGGCTGGGTGACTGACCTTGTCTATGTGACTGAAGGCGTGTGACAGGCTGGGTGACTGACCTTCTCTATGTGACTGAAGGCGTGTGACAGGCTGGGTGACTGACCTTGTCTATGTGACTGAAGGCGTGTGACAGGCTGGGTGACTGACCTTCTTTATGTGTACGCCAACAGCAGGGAAAGTATAAGCATGGACACAGCTGGCAATGTCGGACAATTCTCAGAATAAAGTACCAGGCGAAACAAAGACAGAACACGCCACAATATTTAAGACTTAAATAAACAAACTGGGAACGCTGTCTGTGAGTGAACTAGAAATGGGTCAATTATAGACACAAGCCACCGCTCCGACAAACATAATTGACGTATTTTGCTGTCTGTGGTCGTTGGTAATGATGCAGTAATGTCATATTTTATCAACAATTGTCGCACCGGTGCTCGAGACTGGGCTAATCTTGTGTCTAATCTTGGTTTTTCTAATTTCAAGTTCTAGACATAACAAGCCGTCGGCGTGGGCGACATCCGTCAATATACGAGCCATTTGTCTGCATCAGTTTGTAGTACTCGCATGTCTGTTTATATGTTTACATAAAATCTGTCTTTCTATTCATCTTTTGAAAAAACAAATTACATTCATAAGGAATAATTTTATTTAATATTTATGCAGGAATTAAAAAAAATATACAGCAATGGCAAACTACTGAAGCTAGACTTGCCCAGGGATCACGAATAGCTTAAAAATGATGGGGTTGGGTGCTATGTCCTGTAAGGATATGCGACAACACGTTCTTTTCTTCTTCAGAAATACAAGCAAGATAGTGTCCGTGCACCAGGACTAAACGTTACAGGAGAAATAAGTAAACTGCACTAGCTTCCCTTGAAGTTTCGTCTACTAATTATTCCCCCTAATTACCTCGAAAAATGGGATATTTCCTGTAATAACTTCATGTGATTTAATGTCTGACAGATTACTGTGTCCCCAAGTAAGGATGTTCATTAAAATATCATATCATTTCAACATTTTAAAATAATTACCCGAAGACATCTAACGCAGTTACTTTTCGCACCATGTAATTAAGAATTAAGTCGGTTGCACAACATGACTAAACGAATAATAGTTATTTTTAGACTTCATTGGCAAATACATTATCAAATTGTGTTGTATGGGGGTCCTATATAAGATATCTATCTATATGTGGATGTAATGTATACAATATATGTCTATATGTGGCGGTAATGTATACAATATCTGTCATTGTATGGCTGTAATGTATACAATATCTGTCAATGTGTGGCTGTAATGTATACAATATCTGTCTATGTGTGGCTATATTGTATACAATATCTGTCTATGTGTGGCTGTAATGTATACAATAACTGTCTATGTGTGGGTGTAATGTATACAATAACTGTCTATATGTGGCTGTAATGTATACAATATCTGTCTATGTATGGCTGTAATGTATACAATATATGTCTATGTGTGACTGTAATGTATACAACATATGTCTATATGTGGCTGTAATGTATATAATATTTGTCTATGTGTGGCTGTAATGTATACAATATCTGTCTATGTATGGCTGTAATGTATACAATATCTGTCTATGTGTGGCTGTAATGTATACAATATATATCTATGTGTGGCTGTAATGTATACAATATATGTCTATGTATTGCTGTAATGTTTACAAATTATGTCGATGTGTGGCTGTAATGTATACAATATGTGTCTATGTATGGTTGTAATGTATACAATATCTGTCTATGTGTGGATATAATGTATACAATATCTGTCTATGTGTGGCTGTAATGTATACAATATATGTCTATATGTGGCGGTAATGTATACAATATCTGTCATTGTATGACTGTAATGTATACAATATCTGTCTATGTGTGGCTGTAATGTATACAATATCTGTCTATGTGTGGCTGTAATGTATACAATAACTGTCTATGTGTGGCTGTAATGTATACAATATATGTCTATATGTGGCTGTAATGTATACAATATATGTCTATGTATGGCTGTAATGTATACAATATATGTCTATGTGTGGCTGTAATGTATACACCATATGTCTATATGTGGCTGTAAAGTATACAATATCTGTCTATGTGTGGCTGTAATGTATACAATATCTGTCTATGTATGGCTGTAATGTATACAATATATGTCTATGTGTGACTGTAATGTATACAATATATGTCTATGTGTGGCTGTAATGTATACAATATATGTCTATGTATGGCTGTAATGTTTACAAATCATGTCTATGTGTGGCTGTAATGTATACAATATGTGTTTATGTATGGTTGTAATGTATACAATATATGCCTATGTATGGCTGTAATGTATACAATATCTGTCTATGTGTGGCTGTAAAGTATACAATATCTGTCTATGTGTGGCTGTAATGTATACAATATCTGTCTATGTGTGGCTGTAATGTATACAATATATGTCTATGTGTGGCTGTAAAGTATACAATATATGTCTAACTGTGGCTGTAATGTATACAATATCTGTCTATGTGTGGCTGTAATGTATACAATATCTGTCTATGTGTGGCTGTAATGTATACAATATCTGTCTATGTATGGCTGTAATGTATATAATATCTGTCTATGTGTGGCTGTAATGTATACAATATCTGTCTATGTGTGGCTGTAATGTATACAATATATGTCTAACTGTGGCTGTAATGTATACAATATCTGTCAATGTGTGGCTGTAATGTATACAATATCTGTCAATGTGTGGCTGTAATGTATACAATATCTGTCTATATGTGGCTATATTGTATACAATATCTGTCTATGTGTGGCTGTAATGTATACAATAACTGTCTATGTGTGGGTGTAATGTATACAATAACTGTCTATATGTGGCTGTAATGTATACAATATCTGTCTATGTATGGCTGTAATGTATACAATATATGTCTATGTGTGACTGTAATGTATACAACATATGTCTATATGTGGCTGTAATGTATATAATATTTGTCTATGTGTGGCTGTAATGTATACAATATCTGTCTATGTATGGCTGTAATGTATACAATATCTGTCTATGTGTGGCTGTAATGTATACAATATATATCTATGTGTGGCTGTAATGTATACAATATATGTCTATGTATTGCTGTAATGTTTACAAATTATGTCGATGTGTGGCTGTAATGTATACAATATGTGTCTATGTATGGTTGTAATGTATACAATATCTGTCTATGTGTGGATATAATGTATACAATATCTGTCTATGTGTGGCTGTAATGTATACAATATATGTCTATATGTGGCGGTAATGTATACAATATCTGTCATTGTATGACTGTAATGTATACAATATCTGTCTATATGTGGCTGTAAAGTATACAATATCTGTCTATGTGTGGCTGTAATGTATACAATATCTGTCTATGTATGGCTGTAATGTATACAATATATGTCTATGTGTGACTGTAATGTATACAATATATGTCTATGTGTGGCTGTAATGTATACAATATATGTCTATGTATGGCTGTAATGTTTACAAATCATGTCTATGTGTGGCTGTAATGTATACAATATGTGTTTATGTATGGTTGTAATGTATACAATATATGCCTATGTATGGCTGTAATGTATACAATATCTGTCTATGTGTGGCTGTAATGTATACAATATCTGTCTATGTGTGGCTGTAATGTATACAATATCTGTCTATGTGTGGCTGTAATGTATACAATATATGTTTATGTGTGGCTGTAAAGTATACAATATATGTCTAACTGTGGCTGTAATGTATACAATATCTTTCTATGTGTGGCTGTAATGTATACAATATCTGTCTATGTGTGGCTGTAATGTATACAATATCTGTCTATGTATGGCTGTAATGTATACAATATCTGTCTATGTGTGGCTGTAATGTATACAATATCTGTCTATGTATGGCTGTAATGTATATAATATCTGTCTATGTGTGGCTGTAATGTATACAATATCTGTCTATGTGTGGCTGTAATGTATACAATATATGTCTAACTGTGGCTGTAATGTATACAATATCTGTCAATGTGTGGCTGTAATGTATACAATATCTGTCTATGTATGGCTGTAATGTATACAATATCTGTCTATGTATGGCTGTAATGTATACAATATATGTCTATATGTGGCTGTAATGTATATAATATATGTCTATGTGTGGCTGTAATGTATACAATATCTGTCTATGTGTGGCTGTAATGTATACAATATATGTCTATATGTGGCTGTAATGTATACAATATCTGTCTATGTATGGCTGTAATGTATACGATATCTGTCTATGTTTGGCTGTAATGTATACAATATCTGTCTATATGTGGCTGTAATGTATACAATTTATGTCTATATGTGGCTGTAATGTATACAATATCTGTCTATGTATGGCTGTAATGTATACACTATATGTCAATGTGTGGCTGTAATGTATACAATATATGTCTATATTTAGCTTTAATGTATACAATATCTGTCTATGTGTGGCTGAAATGTATACATTATTTGTCTATGTATGGCTGTAATGTATACAATATCTGTCTATGTGTGGCTGTAATGTATACAATATCTGTCTATGCGTGGCTGTAATGTATACAATATCTGCTTTGTGTGGCTGTAATGTATACAATATCTGCCTATGTGTGACTGTAATGTATACAATATATGTCTATGTGTGGTTGTAATGTATACAATATATGTCTATGTATGACTGTAATGTATACAATATCCGTCTATGTGTGGCTGTAATGTATACAATATATGTCTATGTATGACTGTAATGTATACAATATCTGTCTATGTGTGGCTGTAATGTATACAATATATGTCTATATGTGGCTGTAATATATACAATATATGACTATGTGTGGCTGTAATGAATACAATATATGTCTATAAATGGCTGTAATGTATACAATATATGTCTATGTGTGGCTGTAATGTATACAATATATGTCTATGTATGGCTGTAATGTATACAATACATGTCTAGATTTGGCTGTAATGTATACAATATCTGTCTATATGTGGCTGAAATGTACACAATATATGTCTATGTGTGACTGTAATGTATACAATATCTGTCAATATGTGGCTGTAATGTATACAATTTATGTCTATATGTGACTGAAATGTATACAATATTTGTCTATGTATGGCTGTAATGTATACGATATCTGTCTATGTTGTGCTGTAATGTATACAATATCTGTCTATATGTGGCTGTAATGTATACAATTTATGTCTATATGTGGCTGTAATGTATACAATATCTGTCTATGTATGGCTGTAATGTATACAATATATGTCTATGTGTGGCTGTAATATATACAACATATGTCTATAGTTAGTTAGTTAGTTAGTCGACGGATCATCCTCGTTGTACATCGAACCATTCAGTCCATAAGTGCTCGGATCCCCTCCTCAGCAAATCCCGCAGCGTGTAGCGGCTAACGACGCCAGTTCTGTGTTGGTTTATCAATCTTCTTTGGCTTCCTGCGTAGTGTTCTTGTTTGTCCACCCCTCTTTTAATTTGCTGCTCCGGCAGTCTGGCCATTGATGTAGATTCACAGTCATCACCTGGTTCTCGCAAAAGTCTCACTTCTCGTAGAGCATTCAGAATGTCAGCCTGGTCCATGGCGCGTCCGCCCTCCACAGTAGCCTCACCTGCGAGCTTGTCAGCCCTCTCATTTCCTTGTTCTCCCGCATGACCTGGCACGAAAATGAAACTAATCTTTGCCAGCCGAGACCGCTTCAGAGGCAGCAACCATTCTCTTCGGATCGACCCCTCCTCTATCCTCTTGATCATGTTCAATGAGTCGCTAAGGAAACAAGCCCTAGTGAATGTCTGTGTCTCGAGCCATGTTATTGCTTTACTTACTGCCATGACTTCCATGGTCAGGCTACTTGTGACAACATATGTCTATATGTGGCTGTAATGTATACAATATCTGTCTATGTGTGGCTGAAATGTATACAATATCTGTCTATGTATGGCTGTAATGTATACAATATCTGTTTATGTGTGGTGGTAATGTATACAATATATGTCAATGTGTGGCTGTAATGTATACAATATATGTCTATATTTAGCTTTAATGTATACAATATCTGTCTATGTGTGGCTGTAATGTATACAATATATGTCTATGTGTTGCTGTAATGTATACAATATCTGTCTATGTGTGGTTGTAATGTATACAATATCTGTCTATGTGTGGCTGTAATGTATACAATATCTGTCTATGTGTGGCTGTAATGTATACAATATCTGCCTAAGTGTGGCTGTAAAGTATACAATATATGTCTAACTGTGGCTGTAATGTATACAATATCTGTCTATGTGTGGCTGTAATGTATACAATATCTGTCTATGTATGGCTGTAATGTATACAATATATGTCTATGTGTGGCTGTAAAGTATACAATATATGTCTAACTGTGGCTGTAATGTATACAATATATGTCTATGTGTGGCTGTAATGTATACAATATCTGTCTACGTATGGCTGTAAAGTATACAATATATGTCTATGTATGGCTGTAATGTATACAATATCTGTCTATGTGTGGCTGTAATGTATACAATATATGTCTATGTATGGCTGTAATGTATACAATATATGTCTATGTGTGGCTGTAATGTATACAATATATGTCTATGTTTGGCTGTAATGTATACAATATCTGTCTATGTGTGGCTGAAATGTATACAATATCTGTCTATGTATGGCTGTAATGTATACAATATCTGTCTGTGTGTGGTGGTAATGTATACAATATATGTCAATGTGTGGCTGTAATGTATACAATATATGTCTATATTTAGCTTTAATGTATACAATATCTGTCTATGTGTGGCTGTAATGTATACAATATATGTCTATGTGGTGCTGTAATGTATACAATATCTGTCTATGTGTGGCTGTAATGTATACAATATCTGTCTATGCGTGGCTGTAATGTATACAATATATGTCTATGTATGACTGTAATGTATACAATATCTGTCTATGCGTGGCTGTAATGTATACAATATATGTCTATATGTGGCTTGCAATATATACAATATATGTCTATGTGTGGCTGTAATGTATACAATATGTGTCTATAAATGGCTGTAATGTATACAATATATGTCTATGTGTGGCTGTAATGTATACAATATATGTCTACGTATGGCTGTAATGTATACAATATATGTCTATGTGTGGCTGTAATGTATACAATATATGTCTATGTATGGCTGTAATGTATACAATATCTGTCTATGTATGGCTGTAATGTATACGATATCTGTCTATGTTTGGCTGTAATGTATACAATATGTGTCTATATGTGGCTGTAATGTATACAATTTATGTCTATATGTGGCTGTAATGTATACAATATCTGTCTATGTATGGCTGTAATGTATACACTATATGTCAATGTGTGGCTGTAATGTATACAATATATGTCTATATTTAGCTTTAATGTATACAATATCTGTCAATATGTGGCTGTAATGTATACAATTTATGTCTATATGTGGCTGAAATGTATACAATATCTGTCTATGTATGGCTGTAATGTATACGATATCTGTCTATGTTTGGCTGTAATGTATACAATATCTGTCTATATGTGGCTGTAATGTATACAATTTATGTCTATATGTGGCTGTAATGTATACAATATCTGTCTATGTATGGCTGTAATGTATACACTATATGTCAATGTGTGGCTGTAATGTATACAATATATGTCTATATTTAGCTTTAATGTATACAATATCTGTCTATGTGTGGCTGAAATGTATACATTATTTGTCTATGTATGGCTGTAATGTATACAATATCTGTCTATGTGTGGCTGTAATGTATACAATATCTGTCTATGCGTGGCTGTAATGTATACAATATCTGCTTTGTGTGGCTGTAATGTATACAATATCTGCCTATGTGTGACTGTAATGTATACAATATATGTCTATGTGTGGTTGTAATGTATACAATATATGTCTATGTATGACTGTAATGTATACAATATCCGTCTATGTGTGGCTGTAATGTATACAATATATGTCTATGTATGACTGTAATGTATACAATATCTGTCTATGTGTGGCTGTAATGTATACAATATATGTCTATATGTGGCTGTAATATATACAATATATGACTATGTGTGGCTGTAATGAATACAATATATGTCTATAAATGGCTGTAATGTATACAATATATGTCTATGTGTGGCTGTAATGTATACAATATATGTCTATGTATGGCTGTAATGTATACAATACATGTCTAGATTTGGCTGTAATGTATACAATATCTGTCTATATGTGGCTGAAATGTACACAATATATGTCTATGTGTGACTGTAATGTATACAATATCTGTCAATATGTGGCTGTAATGTATACAATTTATGTCTATATGTGACTGAAATGTATACAATATTTGTCTATGTATGGCTGTAATGTATACGATATCTGTCTATGTTGTGCTGTAATGTATACAATATATGTCTATATTTAGCTTTAATGTATACAATATCTGTCTATGTGTGGCTGTAATGTATACAATATATGTCTATGTGTTGCTGTAATGTATACAATATCTGTCTATGTGTGGTTGTAATGTATACAATATCTGTCTATGTGTGGCTGTAATGTATACAATATCTGTCTATGTGTGGCTGTAATGTATACAATATCTGCCTAAGTGTGGCTGTAAAGTATACAATATATGTCTAACTGTGGCTGTAATGTATACAATATCTGTCTATGTGTGGCTGTAATGTATACAATATCTGTCTATGTATGGCTGTAATGTATACAATATATGTCTATGTGTGGCTGTAAAGTATACAATATATGTCTAACTGTGGCTGTAATGTATACAATATATGTCTATGTGTGGCTGTAATGTATACAATATCTGTCTACGTATGGCTGTAAAGTATACAATATATGTCTATGTATGGCTGTAATGTATACAATATCTGTCTATGTGTGGCTGTAATGTATACAATATATGTCTATGTATGGCTGTAATGTATACAATATATGTCTATGTGTGGCTGTAATGTATACAATATATGTCTATGTTTGGCTGTAATGTATACAATATCTGTCTATGTGTGGCTGAAATGTATACAATATCTGTCTATGTATGGCTGTAATGTATACAATATCTGTCTATGTGTGGTGGTAATGTATACAATATATGTCAATGTGTGGCTGTAATGTATACAATATATGTCTATATTTAGCTTTAATGTATACAATATCTGTCTATGTGTGGCTGTAATGTATACAATATATGTCTATGTGGTGCTGTAATGTATACAATATCTGTCTATGTGTGGCTGTAATGTATACAATATCTGTCTATGCGTGGCTGTAATGTATACAATATATGTCTATGTATGACTGTAATGTATACAATATCTGTCTATGCGTGGCTGTAATGTATACAATATATGTCTATATGTGGCTGCAATATATACAATATATGTCTATGTGTGGCTGTAATGTATACAATATATGTCTATAAATGGCTGTAATGTATACAATATATGTCTATGTGTGGCTGTAATGTATACAATATATGTCTACGTATGGCTGTAATGTATACAATATATGTCTATGTGTGGCTGTAATGTATACAATATATGTCTATGTATGGCTGTAATGTATACAATATCTGTCTATGTATGGCTGTAATGTATACGATATCTGTCTATGTTTGGCTGTAATGTATACAATATGTGTCTATATGTGGCTGTAATGTATACAATTTATGTCTATATGTGGCTGTAATGTATACAATATCTGTCTATGTATGGCTGTAATGTATACACTATATGTCAATGTGTGGCTGTAATGTATACAATATATGTCTATATTTAGCTTTAATGTATACAATATCTGTCAATATGTGGCTGTAATGTATACAATTTATGTCTATATGTGGCTGAAATGTATACAATATCTGTCTATGTATGGCTGTAATGTATACGATATCTGTCTATGTTTGGCTGTAATGTATACAATATCTGTCTATATGTGGCTGTAATGTATACAATTTATGTCTATATGTGGCTGTAATGTATACAATATCTGTCTATGTATGGCTGTAATGTATACACTATATGTCAATGTGTGGCTGTAATGTATACAATATATGTCTATATTTAGCTTTAATGTATACAATATCTGTCTATGTGTGGCTGAAATGTATACATTATTTGTCTATGTATGGCTGTAATGTATACAATATCTGTCTATGTGTGGCTGTAATGTATACAATATCTGTCTATGCGTGGCTGTAATGTATACAATATCTGCTTTGTGTGGCTGTAATGTATACAATATCTGCCTATGTGTGACTGTAATGTATACAATATATGTCTATGTGTGGTTGTAATGTATACAATATATGTCTATGTATGACTGTAATGTATACAATATCCGTCTATGTGTGGCTGTAATGTATACAATATATGTCTATGTATGACTGTAATGTATACAATATCTGTCTATGTGTGGCTGTAATGTATACAATATATGTCTATATGTGGCTGTAATATATACAATATATGACTATGTGTGGCTGTAATGAATACAATATATGTCTATAAATGGCTGTAATGTATACAATATATGTCTATGTGTGGCTGTAATGTATACAATATATGTCTATGTATGGCTGTAATGTATACAATACATGTCTAGATTTGGCTGTAATGTATACAATATCTGTCTATATGTGGCTGAAATGTACACAATATATGTCTATGTGTGACTGTAATGTATACAATATCTGTCAATATGTGGCTGTAATGTATACAATTTATGTCTATATGTGACTGAAATGTATACAATATTTGTCTATGTATGGCTGTAATGTATACGATATCTGTCTATGTTGTGCTGTAATGTATACAATATCTGTCTATATGTGGCTGTAATGTATACAATTTATGTCTATATGTGGCTGTAATGTATACAATATCTGTCTATGTATGGCTGTAATGTATACAATATATGTCTATGTGTGGCTGTAATATATACAACATATGTCTATAGTTAGTTAGTTAGTTAGTCGACGGATCATCCTCGTTGTACATCGAACCATTCAGTCCATAAGTGCTCGGATCCCCTCCTCAGCAAATCCCGCAGCGTGTAGCGGCTAACGACGCCAGTTCTGTGTTGGTTTATCAATCTTCTTTGGCTTCCTGCGTAGTGTTCTTGTTTGTCCACCCCTCTTTTAATTTGCTGCTCCGGCAGTCTGGCCATTGATGTAGATTCACAGTCATCACCTGGTTCTCGCAAAAGTCTCACTTCTCGTAGAGCATTCAGAATGTCAGCCTGGTCCATGGCGCGTCCGCCCTCCACAGTAGCCTCACCTGCGAGCTTGTCAGCCCTCTCATTTCCTTGTTCTCCCGCATGACCTGGCACGAAAATGAAACTAATCTTTGCCAGCCGAGACCGCTTCAGAGGCAGCAACCATTCTCTTCGGATCGACCCCTCCTCTATCCTCTTGATCATGTTCAATGAGTCGCTAAGGAAACAAGCCCTAGTGAATGTCTGTGTCTCGAGCCATGTTATTGCTTTACTTACTGCCATGACTTCCATGGTCAGGCTACTTGTGACAACATATGTCTATATGTGGCTGTAATGTATACAATATCTGTCTATGTGTGGCTGAAATGTATACAATATCTGTCTATGTATGGCTGTAATGTATACAATATCTGTTTATGTGTGGTGGTAATGTATACAATATATGTCAATGTGTGGCTGTAATGTATACAATATATGTCTATATTTAGCTTTAATGTATACAATATCTGTCTATGTGTGGCTGTAATGTATACAAT
Organism: Cepaea nemoralis; assembly: GCA_014155875.1. NCBI lineage: Eukaryota > Metazoa > Mollusca > Gastropoda > Stylommatophora > Helicidae > Cepaea > Cepaea nemoralis. The sequence continues at coordinate 114,386 of JACEFZ010006069.1, read as the reverse complement.
ATATGTCTATGTGTTGCTGTAATGTATACAATATCTGTCTATGTGTGGTTGTAATGTATACAATATCTGTCTATGTGTGGCTGTAATGTATACAATATCTGTCTATGTGTGGCTGTAATGTATACAATATCTGCCTAAGTGTGGCTGTAAAGTATACAATATATGTCTAACTGTGGCTGTAATGTATACAATATCTGTCTATGTGTGGCTGTAATGTATACAATATCTGTCTATGTATGGCTGTAATGTATACAATATATGTCTATGTGTGGCTGTAAAGTATACAATATATGTCTAACTGTGGCTGTAATGTATACAATATATGTCTATGTGTGGCTGTAATGTATACAATATCTGTCTACGTATGGCTGTAAAGTATACAATATATGTCTATGTATGGCTGTAATGTATACAATATCTGTCTATGTGTGGCTGTAATGTATACAATATATGTCTATGTATGGCTGTAATGTATACAATATATGTCTATGTGTGGCTGTAATGTATACAATATATGTCTATGTTTGGCTGTAATGTATACAATATCTGTCTATGTGTGGCTGAAATGTATACAATATCTGTCTATGTATGGCTGTAATGTATACAATATCTGTCTATGTGTGGTGGTAATGTATACAATATATGTCAATGTGTGGCTGTAATGTATACAATATATGTCTATATTTAGCTTTAATGTATACAATATCTGTCTATGTGTGGCTGTAATGTATACAATATATGTCTATGTGGTGCTGTAATGTATACAATATCTGTCTATGTGTGGCTGTAATGTATACAATATCTGTCTATGCGTGGCTGTAATGTATACAATATATGTCTATGTGTGGCTGTAATGTATACAATATATGTCTATGTGTGGCTGTAATGTATACAATATATGTCTATGTGTGGCTGTAATGTATACAATGTATGTCTATATGTGGCTGTAATGTATACAATATATGTCTATATGTGGCTGTGATGTATACAATATATGTCTATATGTGGCTGTAGTGTATACAATATATGTTTATATGTGGCTGTAATGTATACAATATATGTCTATATGTGGCTGTAATGTATACAATATATGTCTATGTGTGGCTGTAGTGTATACAATATATGTCTATGTGTCGCTGTAATGTATACAATATATGTCTATGTGTGGCTGTAAAGTATACAATATATGTCTAACTGTGGCTGTAATGTATACAATATATGTCTATGTGTGGCTGTAATGTATACAATATCTGTCTATGTATGGCTGTAATGTATACAATATCTGTCTATGTATGGCTGTAATGTATACAATATCTGTCTATGTGTGGCTGTAATGTATACAATATATGTCTATGTGTGGCTGTAATGTATATAATATATGTCTATGTGTGGCTGTAATGTATACAATATATGTCTATGTTTGGCTGTAATGTATACAATATCTGTCTATGTGTGGCTGAAATGTATACAATATCTGTCTATGTATGGCTGTAATGTATACAATATCTGTCTATGTGTGGTGGTAATGTATACAATATATGTCAATGTGTGGCTGTAATGTATACAATATATGTCTATAGTTAGCTTTAATGTATACAATATCTGTCTATGTGTGGCTGTAATGTATACAATATATGTCTATGTGGTGCTGTAATGTATACAATATCTGTCTATGTGTGGCTGTAATGTATACAATATCTGTCTATGCGTGGCTGTAATGTATACAATATATGTCTATGTGTGGCTGTAATGTATACTATATATGTCTATGTGTGGCTGTAATGTATACAATATATATCTATGTGTGGCTGTAATGTATACAATGTATGTCTATATGTGGCTGTAATGTATACAATATATGTCTATATGTGGCTGTGATGTATACAATATATGTCTATATGTGGCTGTAATGTATACAATATATGTCTATATGTGGCTGTAATGTATACAATATCTGTCTATATGTGGCTGTAATGTATACAATATATGTCTATGTGTGGCTGTAATGTATACAATATCTGTCTATGTGTGGCTGTAATGATTACAATATATGTCTATATGTGGCTGTAATGTATACAATATCTGTCTATGTATGGCTGTAATGTATACAATATCTGTCATTGTGTGGCTGTAAAGTATACAATATATGTCTAACTGTGGCTGTAATGTATACAATATATGTCTATGTGTGGCTGTAATGTATACAATATCTGTCTACGTATGGCTGTAAAGTATACAATATATGTCTATGTATGGCTGTAATGTATACAATATCTGTCTATGTGTGGCTGTAATGTATACAATATATGTCTATGTATGGCTGTAATGTATACAATATATGTCTATGTGTGGCTGTAATGTATACAATATATGTCTATGTTTGGCTGTAATGTATACAATATCTGTCTATGTGTGGCTGAAATGTATACAATATCTGTCTATGTATGGCTGTAATGTATACAATATCTGTCTATGTGTGGTGGTAATGTATACAATATATGTCAATGTGTGGCTGTAATGTATACAATATATGTCTATATTTAGCTTTAATGTATACAATATCTGTCTATGTGTGGCTGTAATGTATACAATATATGTCTATGTGGTGCTGTAATGTATACAATATCTGTCTATGTGTGGCTGTAATGTATACAATATCTGTCTATGCGTGGCTGTAATGTATACAATATATGTCTATGTGTGGCTGTAATGTATACAATATATGTCTATGTGTGGCTGTAATGTATACAATATATGTCTATGTGTGGCTGTAATGTATACAATGTATGTCTATATGTGGCTGTAATGTATACAATATATGTCTATATGTGGCTGTGATGTATACAATATATGTCTATATGTGGCTGTAGTGTATACAATATATGTTTATATGTGGCTGTAATGTATACAATATATGTCTATATGTGGCTGTAATGTATACAATATATGTCTATGTGTGGCTGTAGTGTATACAATATATGTCTATGTGTCGCTGTAATGTATACAATATATGTCTATGTGTGGCTGTAAAGTATACAATATATGTCTAACTGTGGCTGTAATGTATACAATATATGTCTATGTGTGGCTGTAATGTATACAATATCTGTCTATGTATGGCTGTAATGTATACAATATCTGTCTATGTATGGCTGTAATGTATACAATATCTGTCTATGTGTGGCTGTAATGTATACAATATATGTCTATGTGTGGCTGTAATGTATATAATATATGTCTATGTGTGGCTGTAATGTATACAATATATGTCTATGTTTGGCTGTAATGTATACAATATCTGTCTATGTGTGGCTGAAATGTATACAATATCTGTCTATGTATGGCTGTAATGTATACAATATCTGTCTATGTGTGGTGGTAATGTATACAATATATGTCAATGTGTGGCTGTAATGTATACAATATATGTCTATAGTTAGCTTTAATGTATACAATATCTGTCTATGTGTGGCTGTAATGTATACAATATATGTCTATGTGGTGCTGTAATGTATACAATATCTGTCTATGTGTGGCTGTAATGTATACAATATCTGTCTATGCGTGGCTGTAATGTATACAATATATGTCTATGTGTGGCTGTAATGTATACTATATATGTCTATGTGTGGCTGTAATGTATACAATATATATCTATGTGTGGCTGTAATGTATACAATGTATGTCTATATGTGGCTGTAATGTATACAATATATGTCTATATGTGGCTGTGATGTATACAATATATGTCTATATGTGGCTGTAATGTATACAATATATGTCTATATGTGGCTGTAATGTATACAATATCTGTCTATATGTGGCTGTAATGTATACAATATATGTCTATGTGTGGCTGTAATGTATACAATATCTGTCTATGTGTGGCTGTAATGATTACAATATATGTCTATATGTGGCTGTAATGTATACAATATATGTCTATGTATGGCTGTAATGTATACAATATCTGTCATTGTGTGGCTGTAATGTATACAATATATGTCTATGTGTGGCTGTAATGTATACAATATATGTCTATGTATGACTGTAATGTATACAATATATGTCTATGTGTGGCTGTAATGTATACAATATATGTCTATGTATGGCTGTAATGTATACAGTATCTGTCTATGTATGGCTGTAATGTATACAATATATGTCTATGTGTGGCTGTAATGTATACAATATATGTCTATATGTAGCTGTAATGTATACAATAGATGTCTATGTATGGCTGTAATGTATACAATATATGTCTATGTATGGCTGTAATGTATACAGTATCTGTCTATGTATGGCTGTAATGTATACAATATATGTCTATGTGTGGATGTAATGTATACAATATCTGTCCATGTATGGCTGTAATGTATACAATATATGTCTATATGTGGTTGTAATGTATACAATATCTGTCTATCTATGGCTGTAATGTATACAATATATGTCTATATGTGGCTGTAATGTATACAATATATCTATGTATGGCTGTAATGTATACAATATATGTCTATGTATGGCTGTAATGTATACAATATATGTCTATGTATGGCTGTAATGTATACAATATATTTGAATGACGAAGACACAAACAATAGATTGCACGATTTATTGCGTGGCATATTTCGCTGCATCTCGTCAGGTACATACTGCAGAAATCACACAACTTACGTGAATTAATTAGATAAATCCTTCAAACTGAAATATACACATGTTCGCACAGTAATGTCGATTGTCTACCACGGTAATGTTAAACTGACTAACATGTCTTTCTGCTTACACAAGGACGGCTTACGAAGGTTGATTATAATAGCTTCAGCAAACTTTAACAATCGACTACTTTGTGTGTTGAACAACACACGGAAGGCACTGTCTCTTTCAACCACGTGACCACTCTCGAACACGTGTCTCCCGACCGATGAAGCCAGACTTTTCCGGTGTGTCGGCCTGCCTAGGCTACCATCTTCTGTGTGTAGTATCTTGTCCAACCAATTCGGGATATGTTCCGAAACCCTGCAATGTAACTGTCGCTCAGTTCTGCCTATGTAGATGGCCTCGCATCTGCATGTAAATTGGTAAATACAATTTGATTTGGCGTACAAAGCTACAGGTTCTTTTACTGCTGGGACTGGGATTGGTGTGTTTCTGTACCTGATGACTAGAGCTGCAGCACAGAATGTTCGCTCGACTGCTGTGGTGAGCCGGTCCCGCAGACGTTGCATTACGTCATCTCCTCGGAAGGTTAGCTGGATGAATACTTTGAGTTTAGGGACTGTAGTTACTTCTGATTTCGGTTTGGGCTGTTGGCAGTGGCGCTTTATAAATCCTGTGGAGTACCCATTCAGGTTTAAGGCATTCTTCAGAGTTTTAAATTCCTCTGTCAGTGTGTCCTGGGTGCATATCTTCCTAGCACGGTCAAACAGGGTCCGTACTAAGCCCCGTTTGTACTGGACAGGTGCGAAGCTCTGAAAATTTAAGTATTGGCCAGTCCATGTTTCTTTGCGGTACACCGATCTTTGAATTGTGCCATCTGCTCTACGTCTCATTAGGATATCTAGAAACGGCAACGCTTCGTTGTGTTCGTGTTCCATAGATAAAGAGATGTTTATATGTGTCTCGTTCATTGTGGCCTGGAACGACGTTGCTTGTAGCTCGTCTGTGGTGATAATTAGTATATCGTCCACGTAACGACGGTAAAAGGCCAAGTTATTGATTTCTTAGGATCTCTTTTCTTCTAAGTGTGCCATGAAGATGTCCGCTAGAATAGGTCCAAGTGGGCTCCTCATGGCCACTCCGTCAATTTGGCGATATGACTTGTTTAGAAAGTTGAATTGTATGTTGGCAGTACATAATTTTAATAACCCCTCTAGAATAGCTGATGGTATGCCTAGTTTTAGTTGTTTGTCTCTAATGCGTTCGCTTATTATATTCACGGTCTCATCTAATGGAACGTTGGTGAATAAAGAGGCAATATCCATGCATGCCATGTGTTTGTTGTTTATGTCCATAGTATCCAATAATTCCACCAGTTCGAATGTATCCCTGAGTGTTCTTGGATCGAAGGATATATATTGTTAAAGTTTGCTGAAGCTATTCTAATCAACCTTCGTAAGCCGTCCTTGTGTAAGCAGAAAGACATGTTAGTCAGTTTAAAATTACCGTGGTAGACAATCGGCATTACTGTGAGAACATGTGTATATTTCAGTTTGAAGGATTTATCTAATTAATTCACGTAAGTTGTGTGATTTCTGCAGTATGTACCTGACGAGATGCAGCGAAATATGCCAGGCAATAAATCGTGCAATCTATTGTTTGTGTCTTCGTTATTCATATACAATATATGTCTATGTATGGCTGTAATGTATACAATATATGTCTATGTGTGGTTGTAATGTATACAATATATGTCTATGCATGGCTGTAATGTATACAATATATGTCTATGTATGACTGTAATGTATACAATATCTGTCTATGTATGGCTGTAATGTATACAATATATGTCTATGTATGACTGTAATGTATACAATATATGTCTATGTATGGCTGTAATGTATACAATATATGTCTATGTATGACTGTAATGTATACAATATATGTCTAACTGTGGCTGTAATGTATACAATATATGTCTATGTATGACTGTAATGTATACAATATCTGTCTATGTATGACTGTAATGTATACAATATATGTCTATTTATGGCTGTAAAGTATACAATATATGTCTATGTATGACTGTAATGTATACAATATATGTATATTTTTGGCTGTAATGTATACAATATATGTCTATGTGTGGCTGTAATATATACAACATATGTCTATTTATGGCTGTAATGTATACAATATATGTCTATGTATGACTGTAATGTATACAATATATGTCTATGTGTGGCTGTAATGTATACAATATATGTCTATGTATGGCTGTAATGTATACAATATATGTCTATGTGTGGTTGTAATGTATACAATATATGTCTATGTATGGCTGTAATGTATACAATATATGTCTATGTGTGGTTGTAATGTATACAATATATGTCTATGTGTAGTTGTAATGTATACAATATATGTCTATGTGTGGTTGTAATGTATACAATATATGTCTATATGTGGCTGTAATGTATACAATATATGTCTATGTGTGGTTGTAATGTATACAATATATGTCTATGTGTAGTTGTAATGTATACAATATATGTCTATGTGTGGTTGTAATGTATACAATATATGTCTATTTGTGGTTGTAATGTATAAAATATATGTCTATGTATGACTGTAATGTATACAATATATGTCTATGTATGACTGTAATGTATACAATATATGTCTATGTATGACTGTAATGTATACAATATATGTCTATTTATGGCTGTACTGTATACAATACATGTCTATGTATGACTGTAATGTATACAATATATGTCTATATGTGGCTGTAATGTATACAATATATGTCTATGTATGGCTGTAATGTATACAATATATGTCTACGTCTGGTTGTAATGTATACAATATCTGTCTATGTATGGCTGTAATGTATACAATATATGTCTATGTATGGCTGTAATGTATACAATATCTGTCTATGTATGGCTGTAATGTATACAATATCTGTCTATGTGTGGCTGTAATGTATACAATATCTGTCTATGTATGGCTGTAATGTATACAATATCTGTCTATGTATGGCTGTAATGTATACAATATATGTCTATATGTGGCTGTAATGTATACAATATCTGTCTATGTATGGCTGTAATGTATACAATATATGTCTATGTGTGGTTGTAATGTATACAATATCTGTCCATGTATGGCTGTAATGTATACAATATATGTCTATATGTGGTTGTAATGTATACAATATCTGTCTATGTATGGCTGTAATGTATACAATATAAGTCTATATGTGGCTGTAATGTATACAATATATGTCTATGTATGGCTGTAATGTATACAATATATGTCTATGTGTGGTTGTAATGTATACAATATATGTCTATGTATGACTGTGGGGGGGGGGGGGTACGGGGTGTCAGGCATTGGTAGCACCTTTGGTAAGGATGGCTCTCATGTCCTTTCAGGACCCATCCCCCACTGGTCCAAGTCTGACACCCAGCTCGTGCCTGTGTCTCCTAGTAGCTGTCAGCATGCGACAGCGGCCACCCCCCGGGCAACAGCTGTGTGAAAAGCTGGCTAAACCAGGTATGGGTATCCGATTTGGTGTCAAACCAAGAGGTAAACTAGGGTATGCCTACCCAGCATGTGAAGACAGGATTCGGCAGACTGCGCGGAAGAAATCATTCCTGATTCAACGGGCAAGACGGCATTTACCTGCAAAGCGTTGTGGAACGTAATGAGCACGGCAAGGCACGTAGAGCGCCCTGGTCATCCACTGCACCTGTATTCGTCTCCAATCGTCTCGACTTGTCTTGCCACTGGACTCAGATGGACTCAGGCGAGAGAGTGAGGTCGACGAATTGCGCAACTCTTCCTCACTTTAATCCAAGTCATCGCGCAAGTCATTCTTCATCCAACGTCACATATCACCTTCAAGCCCTGTGGCGATGGGCGAGCGGCAAAGCGGCAGGCGTGGGTACGCTGGCAGCCGTAGTTGCAGACCTGCACACAGGCGGCTCAGGCCATATGGTCGTCTTCTACTGACCGGAGCAGCAGTGGGATTCGGCAGCCCCCTGAGCGACTGAGCAGCCCTCTATAGGAACACACTGCTCACCTCCATAGCATGAGGAAGGGGCTAGAAAAGGTGCCCTAAACATTGTCTAGCCGCGGTTGGTGGGTACCCTAACTGCGGTCGACATACAAAGAAAGATAAAACAAGCAAAGCTAAAAGAGTAAACCATATTCCCTTAACAATTGGAACTTGGAATGTACGCACCCTACTTGACAGAGACGGCGCGTCGGGTCCAGAGAGACGAACAGCACTGATTGGGAGAGAGCTGGGCAGGTACAACATCGACATTGCAGCCTTGAGCGAGACACGACTTGCAGAAGAAGGCCAAATCTGTGAAATTGATGCCGGCTACACATTTTTCTGGAGTGGAAGGAAAAGCGAGGAAAGACGGCAATCCGGTGTGGGATTTGCCATTAAGTCGGCCCTGGTCGGAAAATTAGCTGGATTTCCAAAGGCTATAAACGACAGGCTCATGACCATGAAGTTGCCTCTGCTGAATGGAAGGAAGCACGCAACCATTGTGAGTGTCTACGCAAAAACTATGACCAACGAAGATGATGTCAAGAACAAGTTCTATGAGGACCTGAACAATGTATTAACATCTGTTCCCAAAGGAGACAAACTTATACTCCTTGGGGATTTCAATGCCAGAGTAGGCACGGACACCACCTCTTGGAGTGGCATTATTGGAAAGCATGGAGTCGGAAATTGTAACAGCAATGGACTCCACCTCCTTCAGACATGTGCCGAACATGATCTCCTGATTACGAACACAATTTTCCATCTCCCCATGAGAAATAGGACATCGTGGATGCACCCTCGCTCGAAACACTGGCACCTCATTGACTATGTCATCGTCAGGAGGAGTGACAGACAAGACGTTCGAGTGACAAAATCCATGTGTGGTGCCGAATGTTGGACAGACCATCGTCTCATTGTCTCGAAAATGAACATCTACATCAGGCCACCACGGCGTCCTCAAGGGGCGAAAATGCAAACAAAGCTAAATGTCACCCGCCTAAACAGCAAGAAAAAGCAGCAGTCGTTTGAAAATATGCTGGAAGACCGCCTCAAGCCCAATGCTGAAGCTAATCAGGATACAGAAACAGAATGGAGAGCCCTAAAGGACACAATTTACAACACTGCTATGGTAATCCTGGGTCCAGCCCCCCGAAAGCATAAAGACTGGTTTGATGAAAATTCCGAAGACATCAACCAATTGCTGGCCGAGAAACATCTTCTCCTCAAGAACATTCAGAGAGTAGTGCAGCAGAAACTTCGGCACATGCGGGACTCCTGGCTGAGCAGCAAAGCTGATGAAATTCAGGGCTTTGCTGACAGACACGTTATGAAAAACTTCTACGACTCACTGAAAGCGGTCTATGGTCCTTTATCACCAGGCATAGTTCCCCTCCTCAGTGCAGATGGGGGAACATTGGTCACCGATAAGAAAGAAATCCTCCAACGCTGGGCAGAGCATTTCAGCAAAATCTTAAATGCAACTTCCTTCTTTGATGATGAAACCATCAACTGCCTTCCTCAAGTTCCCACCAATGAGACTCTTGATGACCTGCCAACCATAGTGGAAATAAACAAAGCCATCCAGCAACTCTCCAGCGGCAAGGCACCTGGTCCTGACTCCATCCCAGCAGTGATATACAAGGCAGGTGGGCCGGTCCTAACAGAGCAGCTTCACCAAGTCTTTACAAACATATGGATGAACGAGACCATGCCACAAGATTTTAAGGACGCATCAATAGTCCACCTTTACAAACGTAAAGGAAACCGCCAATCCTGTGACAACCACCGAGGCATCTCCTTGCTTTCAATTGCAGGGAAGATACTCGCCAGAATTCTTCTCAATCGCCTCACAGCCCATCTCGATCAAGGTCTTCTTCCTGAGAGTCAATGTGGCTTCAGAAAAGAACGTGGAACTGTTGACATGATTTTCGCTGCAAGGCAGCTGCAAGAGAAATGTCAGGAACAGAACTGCGAAATGTTCTCCACTTTCATTGACCTTACCAAGGCTTTTGATACAGTCAGCAGAGAAGGACTGTGGAAGATTATGGCAAAATATTGCTGTCCACGAAAGTTTGTCCAAATAGTGCGGCTATTTCATGACGGCATGCAGGCAAGAGTACAGGAAAATGGTGAACTGTCTGAACCCTTTCCTGTCACCAATGGAGTGAAGCAAGGATGTGTCATGGCACCAACACTGTTCAGCCTCATGTTTTCAGCCATGTTGATGAATGCCTTCGAGAACGACGACATTGGAATAGACATCAACTACCGTATGGATGGAAAGTTAATCAATCTCAGAACGCTGAAAGCTAAAACCAAAATTAACAGCGGCACCGTCAGAGAGCTCCTGTTTGCTGATGATTACGCTCTATACGCCAACTCAGAGGCGGACATGCAACATAATGTTTCAGCTTTCTCACATGCCTGTGCCAACTTTGGGCTCAATATCAACTTGGAGAAGACTGTAGTTATGTACCAGCCAGCTCCAGGGAATAATCACACTGTGCCGAATATCAAAGTGAATGATCATAGACTAGGTGTTGTGGACAAATTCACCTATCTTGGCAGCACCGTGTCACAAGCTGCCACAATCGATGACGAAGTGAATGCAAGAATCTTCAAGGCCAGTGCAGCCTTTGGCAGACTGTACAAGAATGTATGGGACAGAACTGGAATAAGCCTGCAAACAAAGCTAAAAGTCTACAAAGCAGTTGTATTATCCACACTGCTATATGCTTGTGAAACCTGGACTGTTTATCAGCGACACGCTAGGAAATTAAACCACTTCCACACAGTCTGCCTAAGGAAGCTACTGAAGATTAAATGGCAAGACAAGATTCCAGACACTGAAGTCCTAGAAAGAGCATCCATGCCCAGTATCCACACTCTACTGATGAAGAATCAGATTCGCTGGGCTGGTCACTTGACTCGCATGCCAGATCACAGGCTCCCTAAACGAATTTTTTACAGCGAACTGCGTTGTGGTAAACGCTCCCAAGGTGGCCAGAGGAAACGTTTTAAAGACACTGAAAATTTCACTGAATGCTTTTGGAATTCATCATGACACATGGGAGGCTGCAGCCAGAGACCGAAATTCGTGGCGTGCATCATTGCGCAAAGATTCAGTCATATGTGAGGCAACCAGGACTGCAAGAGCTGTGAAGAAAAGGCAGAACAGAAAAACCACTGCAGGAAATCCTCCTCCAAATCAAATCAACTTTCAAATCAACTTTATTAGGGTCACAAATTGGGCGCGCAGGCCCGTCTTACATTCGGCCCTTCCAATCACTCGTCTTTCGTTCATCAAGAGCATTATACATTTGCATAGGAAGAAAAATAAACATTGTGAAATGAATGTTGTAAACATAAACAATACTCCAGAGACGTCAAGCATTCTTTGCCCACATTGTCAAAGAACATTTCGAGCCAAAATAGGCCATATCAGAAATCTTAGAACCCACGGCTCCACACCTTCAACCCCACTGGATGAAATTAATGGTCATCATCATTCTTGATGGACAAACAACAACATGTATGACTGTAATGTATACAATATATGTCTATATGTGGCTGTAATGTATACAATATCTGTCTATGTATGACTGTAATGTATACAATATCTGTCTATGTATGACTGTAATGTATACAATATATGTCTATGTATGACTGTAATGTATGCAATATCTGTCTATGTATGACTGTAATGTATACAATATCTGTCTATGTATGGCTGTAATGTATACAATATCTGTCTATGCATGACTGTAATGTATGCAATATCTGTCTATGTATGACTGTAATGTATACAATATCTGTCTATGCATGACTGTAATGTATGCAATATCTATCTATGTATGACTGTAATATATACAATATATGTCTATGCATGACTGTAATGTATACAATATATGTCTATGTATGACTGTAATGTATACAATATATGTCTATGTGTGGTTGTAATGTATACAATATATGTCTATGTATGACTGTAATGTATACAATATCTGTCTATGTATGACTGTAATGTATACAATATATGTCTATGTATGACTGTAATGTATGCAATATCTGTCTATGTATGACTGTAATGTATACAATATCTGTCTATGTATGGCTGTAATGTATACAATATCTGTCTATGCATGACTGTAATGTATGCAATATCTGTATATGTATGACTGTAATGTATACAATATCTGTCTATGCATGACTGTAATGTATGCAATATCTGTCTATGTATGACTGTAATATATACAATATATGTCTATGCATGACTGTAATGTATACAATATATGTCTATGTATGACTGTAATGTATACAATATATGTCTATGTGTGGTTGTAATGTATACAATATATGTCTATGTATGACTGTAATGTATACAATATCTGTCTATGTATGACTGTAATGTAAGCAATATATGTCTATGCATGACTGTAATGTATGCAATATCTGTCTATGTATGACTGTAATGTATACAATATATGTCTATGCATGACTGTAATATATACAATATATGTCTATGTATGACTGTAATGTATACAATATATGTCTATGTGTGGTTGTAATGTATACAATATATGTCTATGTATGACTGTAATGTATACAGTATCTGTCTATGTATGACTGTAATGTATGCAATATATGTCTATGCATGACTGTAATGTATGCAATATCTGTCTATGTATGACTGTAATGTATACAATATCTGTCTATGCATGACTGTAATGTATACAACATATGTCTATGTATGACTGTAATGTATACAATATATGTCTATGTATGACTGTAATGTATACAATATATGTCTATGTGTGGTTGTAATGTATACAATATATGTCTATGCATGACTGTAATGTATACAACATATGTCTATGTATGACTGTAATGTATACAATATATGTCTATGTATGACTGTAATGTATACAATATATGTCTATATGTGGCTGTAATGTATACAATATATGTCTATGTATGACTGTAATGTATACAATTTATGTCTATATGTGGCTGTAATGTATACAATATCTGTCTATGTATGACTGTAATGTATATAATATCTGTCTATGTATGACTGTAATGTATACAATATCTGTCTATGTATGACTGTAATGTATACAATATATGTCTATGTATGACTGTAATGTATACAATATATGTCTATATGTGGCTGTAATGTATACAATATCTGTCTATGTATGACTGTAATGTATACAATATCTGTCTATGTATGACTGTAATGTATGCAATATCTGTCTATGTATGACTGTAATGTATACAATATATGTCTATGCATGACTGTAATGTATACAACATATGTCTATGTATGACTGTAATGTATACAATATATGTCTATGTATGACTGTAATGTATACAATATATGTCTATGTATGACTGTAATGTATACAATATCTGTCTATGTATGACTGTAATGTATACAATATCTGTCTATGTATGACTGTAATGTATGCAATATCTGTCTATGTATGACTGTAATGTATACAATATATGTCTATGCATGACTGTAATGTATACAACACATGTCTATGTATGACTGTAATGTATACAATATATGTCTATGTATGACTGTAATGTATACAATATATGTCTATGTATGACTGTAATGTATACAATATATGTCTATGTATGATTGTAATGTATACAATATATGTCTATGCATGACTGTAATGTATACAACATATGTCTATGTATGACTGTAATGTATACAATATCTGTCTATGTATGACTGTAATGTATACAATATATGTCTATGTGTGGTTGTAATGTATACAATATATGTCTATGTATGACTGTAAAGTATACAATATCTGTCTATGTATGACTGTAAAGTATACAATATCTGTCTATGTATGACTGTAAAGTATACAATATCTGTCTATGTATGACTGTAAAGTATACAATATCTGTCTATGTATGACTGTAAAGTATACAATATCTGTCTATGTATGACTGTAAAGTATACAATATCTGTCTATGTATGACTGTAATGTATACAATATATGTCTATATGTGGCTGTAAAGTATACAATATATGTCTATATGTGGCTGTAAAGTATACAATATCTGTCTATGTATGACTGTAAAGTATACAATATCTGTCTATGTATGACTGTAATGTATACAATATCTGTCTATGTATGACTGTAATGTATACAATATCTGTCTATGTATGACTGTAATGTATACAATATCTGTCTATGTATGACTGTAATGTATACAATATCTGTCTATGTATGACTGTAATGTATACAATATCTGTCTATGTATGACTGTAATGTATACAATATCTGTCTATGTATGACTGTAATGTATACAATATCTGTCTATGTATGACTGTAATGTATACAATATCTGTCTATGTATGACTGTAATGTATACAATATCTGTCTATGTATGACTGTAATGTATACAATATCTGTCTATGTATGACTGTAATGTATACAACAGATGTCTATGTATGACTGTAATGTATGCAATATCTGTCTATGTATGACTGTAATGTATACAATATCTGTCTATGTATGACTGTAATGTATGCAATATCTGTCTATGTATGACTGTAATGTATACAATATCTGTCTATGTATGACTGTAATGTATACAATATCTGTCTATGTATGACTGTAATGTATACAATATATGTCTATGTATGACTGTAATGTATACAATATATGTCTATGTATGACTGTAATGTATACAATATATGTCTATGTATGACTGTAATGTATACAATATCTGTCTATGTATGACTGTAATGTATACAATATCTGTCTATGTATGACTGTAATGTATACAATATATGTCTATGTATGACTGTAATGTATACAATATATGTCTATGTATGACTGTAATGTATACAATATCTGTCTATGTATGACTGTAATGTATACAATATCTGTCTATGTATGACTGTAATGTATATAATATCTGTCTATGTATGACTGTAATGTATATAATATCTGTCTATGTGTGGCTGTAATATATACAATATCTGTCTATGTATGACTGTAATGTATGCAATATTTGTCTATGTATGACTGTAATATATACAATATATGTCTATGTATGACTGTAATGTATGCAATATCTGTCTATGTATGACTGTAATGTATACAATATCTGTCTATGTATGACTGTAATGTATGCAATATCTGTCTATGTATGACTGTAATGTATACAATATCTGTCTATGTATGACTGTAATGTATACAATATCTGTCTATGTATGACTGTAATGTATACAATATCTGTCTATGTATGACTGTAATGTATACAATATCTGTCTATGTATGACTGTAATGTATACAATATCTGTCTATGTATGACTGTAATGTATACAATATCTGTCTATGTATGACTGTAATGTATACAATATCTGTCTATGTATGACTGTAATGTATACAATATATGTCTATGTATGACTGTAATGCATACAATATCTGTCTATGTATGACTGTAATGTATACAATATATGTCTATGTATGACTGTAATGTATACAATATATGTCTATGTATGACTGTAATGTATACAATATATGTCTATGTATGACTGTAATGTATACAATATATGTCTATGTATGACTGTAATGTATACAATATATGTCTATGTATGACTGTAATGTATACAATATCTGTCTATGTATGACTGTAATGTATACAATATCTGTCTATGTATGACTGTAATGTATACAATATCTGTCTATGTATGACTGTAATGTATACAATATCTGTCTATGTATGACTGTAATGTATACAATATCTGTCTATGTATGACTGTAATGTATACAATATCTGTCTATGTATGACTGTAATGTATACAATATATGTCTGTGTATGACTGTAATGTATACAATATCTGTCTATGTATGACTGTAATGTATGCAATATCTGTCTATGTATGACTGTAATATATACAATATCTGTCTATGTATGACTGTAATGTATACAATATATGTCTATATGTGGCTGTAATGTATACAATATCTGTCTATGTATGACTGTAATGTATGCAATATCTGTCTATGTATGACTGTAATATATACAATATATGTCTATGTATGACTGTAATGTATACAATATATGTCTATGTATGACTGTAATATATACAATATATGTCTATGTATGGCTGTAATGTATACAATATCTGTCTATGTGTGGCTGTAATGTATACAATATATGTCTATGTATGACTGTAATGTATATAATATCTGTCTATGTATGACTGTAATATATACAATATATGTCTATGTGTGGCTGTAATGTATACAATATATGTCTATATGTGGCTGTAATGTATACAATATATGTCTATGTATGACTGTAATGTATACAATATATGTCTTTGTATGACTGTAATGTATACAATATATGTCTATGTATGACTGTAATGTATACAATATATGTCTATGTATGACTGTAATGTATACAATATATGTCTATGTATGACTGTAATATATACAATATATGTCTATGTATGGCTGTAATGTATACAATATATGTCTATGTATGACTGTAATATATACAATATCTGTCTATGTATGACTGTAATATATACAATATATGTCTATGTGTGACTGTAATGTATACAATATATGTCTATGTATGACTGTAATGTATACAATATCTGTCTACGTATGACTGTAATGTATACAATATATGTCTATGTATGACTGTAATGTATACAATATCTGTCTATGTATGGCTGTAATGTATGCAATATATGTCTATGTGTGGCTGTAATGTATACAATATATGTCTATGTATGACTGTAATGTATACAATATATGTCTATGTATGACTGTAATGTATATAATATCTGTCTATGTATGACTGTAATGTATACAATATATGTCTATGTGTGGCTGTAATGTATACAATATCTGTCTATGTATGACTGTAATGTATACAATATATGTCTATGTGTGGTTGTAATGTATACAATATCTGTCTATGTATGACTGTAATGTATATAATATCTGTCTATGTATGACTGTAATATATACAATATATGTCTATGTATGACTGTAATGTATACAACATATGTCTATGTATGACTGTAATGTATACAATATATGTCTATGCATGACTGTAATGTATACAATATATGTTTATATGTGGCTGTAATGTATATAATATCTGTCTATGTATGACTGTAATGTATACAATATATGTCTATATGTGGCTGTAATGTATACAATATATGTCTATGCATGACTGTAATGTATACAATATATGTCTATGTATGACTGTAATGTATACAATATATGTCTATATGTGGCTGTAATGTATACAATATCTGTCTATGTATGACTGTAATGTATACAATATATGTCTATATGTGGCTGTAATGTATACAACATATGTCTATGCATGACTGTAATGTATACAACATATGTCTATGTATGACTGTAATGTATACAATATATGTCTATATGTGGCTGTAATGTATACAATATATGTCTATACGTGGCTGTAATGTATACAATATATGTCTATGTATGGCTGTAATGTATACAATATATGTCTATGTATGGCTGTAATGTATACAATATCTGTCTATGTATGACTGTAATGTATACAATATATGTCTATACGTGGCTGTAATGTATACAATATATGTCTATGTATGACTGTAATGTATACAATATATGTCTATATGTGGCTGTAATGTATACAATATATGTCTATATGTGGCTGTAATGTATACAATATCTGTCTATGTATGACTGTAATGTATACAATATATGTCTATGTGTGGTTGTAATGTATACAATATCTGTCTATGTATGACTGTAATATATACAATATATGTCTATGTATGACTGTAATGTATACAATATATGTCTATATGTGGCTGTAATGTATACAATATCTGTCTATGTATGACTGTAATGTATACAATATATGTCTATGTGTGGTTGTAATGTATACAATATATGTCTATGCATGACTGTAATGTATACAACATATGTCTATGTATGACTGTAATGTATACAATATATGTCTATGTATGACTGTAATGTATACAATATATGTCTATATGTGGCTGTAATGTATACAATATCTGTCTATGTATGACTGTAATGTATACAATATATGTCTATATGTGGCTGTAATGTATACAATATCTGTCTATGTATGACTGTAATGTAAACAATATATGTCTATGTGTGGTTGTAATGTATACAATATATGTCTATGCATGACTGTAATGTATACAACATATGTCTATGTATGACTGTAATGTATACAATATATGTCTATGCATGACTGTAATGTATACAATATATGTCTATATGTGGCTGTAATGTATACAATATATGTCTATGCATGACTGTAATGTATACAACATATGTCTATGTATGACTGTAATGTATACAACATCTGTGTATGTGTGGCTGTAATTTATAAAATATTGGTATGTGGATGTAATATTTACACTACTATTATTTCTGTAACTCTAGTATATATTACTGGTAATAGTGCAGATATAACATCTAACGTACGTATGTATGTATGTATGTCATATGTCTTTTTTACCAATGTTATGTGTGGGTGTAATATGTACATTAACAGTGTGTGTGTGTGTGTGTTTTGTGTGTGTGTGTGTGTGTGTGTGAGAGAGAGAGAGAGAGAGAGAGAGGAGAGAGAGAGAGAGAGAGAGAGAGAGAGAGAGTGAATATGATATATAAATTACTGGTGTTTATGTGAATGTAATATATGAAATACAGGTAAGTGTTTGTGAAACTATAATGTATCAGTTACCGGTGTTTGTGTGGATGGGATATACACATTTCTAGAGTTTGTACGACTTTCAAAAGCTAATACCTGCCCCTATAGCTAGAGATATGTTCTTGCATAAATAAACATTTCTTGGCTGTAATATTTTACGCAATATTTTTGTGAGTATAGACATGTTGGCAATATCTGTGTGAGTATAGACATGTTTGATTATAATATATGTGTGAGTATAGACATGTTTGCTTATAATATCTGTGTGAGTATAGACATGTTGGCAATATCTCAGTGAGTATAGACATGTTTGATTATAATATCTGTGTGAGTATAGACATGTTGGCAATATCTCAGTGAGTATAGACATATTTGCCTGCAATATCTGTGTGAGTATAGACATGTTGGCTTATAATATCTGTGTGAGTATAGACATGTTGGCTTATAATATCTGTGTGAGTATAGACATGTTTGCTTATAATATCTGAATGAGTATAGACATGTTTGCTTATAATATCTGTGTGAGTATAGACATGTTTGCTTATAATATCTGTGTGAGTATAGAAATGTATGCAATATCTGAGTGAGTATAGACATATTTGCCTGCAATATCTGTGTAAGTATAGATATGTTTGCAATATCTGTGTGAGTATAGACATGTTTGCAATATCTGTGTGAGTATAGATATGTTTGCAATATATGTGTGAGTATAGACATGTTTGCCTGCAATATCTGTGTGAGTATAGACATGTTTGCAATATCTGTGTGAGTATAGACATGTGTGCCTGCAATATCTGTGTGAGTATAGACATGTGTGCCTGCAATATCTGTGTGAGTATAGACATGTTGGCAATATCTGTGTGAGTATAGACATGTTTGATTATAATATCTGTGTGAGTATAGACATGTTTGCTTATAATATCTGTGTGAGTATAGACATGTTGGCAATATCTCAGTGAGTATAGACATATTTGCCTGCAATATCTGTGTGAGTATAGACATGTTGGCTTATAATATCTGTGTGAGTATAGACATGTTGGCTTATAATATCTGTGTGAGTATAGACATGTTTGCTTATAATATCTGTGTGAGTATAGACATGTTTGTTTATAATATCTGTGTGAGTATAGAAATGTATGCAATATCTGAGTGAGTATAGACATATTTGCCTGCAATATCTGTGTAAGTATAGATATGTTTGCAATATCTGTGTGAGTATAGACATGTTTGCAATATCTGTGTGAGTATAGATATGTTTGCAATATATGTGTGAGTATAGACATGTTTGCCTGCAATATCTGTGTGAGTATAGACATGTTTGCAATATCTGTGTGAGTATAGACATGTGTGCCTGCAATATCTGTGTGAGTATAGACATGTGTGCCTGCAATATCTGTGTGAGTATAGACATGTGTGCCTGCAATATATGTGTGAGTATAGACATGTGTGCCTGCAATATCTGTGTGAGTATAGACATGTGTGCCTGCAATATCTGTGTGAGTATATACATGTTTGCCTGCAATATATGTGTGAGTATAGACATGTTTGCAGTATCTGTGTGAGTATAGACATGTGTGCCTGCAATATCTGTGTGAGTATAGACATGTTTGCAATATATGTGTGAGTATAGACATGTGTGCCTGCAATATCTGTGTGAGTATAGACATGTTTGCAATATCTGTGTGAGTATAGACATGTGTGCCTGCAATATATGTGTGAGTATATACATGTTTGCCTGCAATATCTGTGTGAGTATATACATGTGTGCCTGCAATATCTGTGTGAGTATAGACATGTTTACAATATCTCTGTGAGTATAGACATGTTTACAATATCTGTGTGAGTATAGACATGTTTGCAATATCTGTGTGAGTATAGACGTGTTTACAATATCTGTGTGAGTATAGACATGCTTGCGATATATGTGTGAGTATAGACATGTTTGCAATATCTGTGTGAGTATAGACATGTTTACAATATCTGTGTGAGTATAGACATGTGTGCTTGCAATATCTGTGTGAGTATAGACATGTTTGCTAGCAATATCTGTGTGAGTATAGACATGCTTGCGATATCTGTGTGAGTATAGACATGTTTGCAATATCTGTGAGAGTATAGACATGTTTGCAATATCTGTGTGAGTATAGACATGTTTGCAGTATCTGTGTGAGTATAGACATGTGTGCCTGCAATATCTGTGTGAGTATAGACATGTTTGCAATATATGTGTGAGTATAGACATGTGTGCCTGCAATATCTGTGTGAGTATAGACATGTTTGCAATATCTGTGTGAGTATAGACATGTGTGCCTGCAATATATGTGTGAGTATATACATGTTTGCCTGCAATATCTGTGTGAGTATAGACATGTGTGCCTGCAATATCTGTGTGAGTATAGACATGTTTACAATATCTCTGTGAGTATAGACATGTTTGCAATATATGTGTGAGTATAGACGTGTTTACAATATCTGTGTGAGTATAGACATGCTTGCGATATATGTGTGAGTATAGACATGTTTACAATATCTGTGTGAGTATATACATGTGTGCCTGCAATATCTGTGTGAGTATAGACATGTTTACAATATCTGTGTGAGTATAGACATGTGTGCTTGCAATATCTGTGTGAGTATAGACATGTTTGCTAGCAATATGTGTGTAAATATAGACATGTTTGCTTGCAATATCTGTGTCAGTATAGACATGCTTGCGATATCTGTGTGAGTATAGACGTGTTTACAATATCCGTGTGTGTATAAATCATTAAACATACAGCCCGTGTTCTTGTATGGATCCTCACCTAAAGCTTAGATATATAATGGCTGTGTGTCGTGTGAAGCTGAAACACCAGTCTCCAGGCTTGTACTCGTACATTGCTTGTCCTGGACGTCTCCCGTCTAACTTCTAGAATACTCACCTGCTAATTAAAGTGCACGTCTTTCCCCCTCTCTACGTGCTCAACATCAGTGCAGAACATGAAATGTGAAACTCCAAAAAAAAATAATATCCGTGGCAATTGTGACTCTTTCATAATTAATCGGAATCCAACCCCACAACTCAGATATGCAGGCGAGACGGTGCTCATCTGGAACAATACTAGAGAAAAGAATAACTGATCGACTTGATCACAAAGTACAGTGAAGACTAAACGTCTTTCCCCGAACTTCCATGGGAAGTGGTGGACACAAGAAAGACGTGTGCTGGAGAACACAAGGTGCTGGTTGTATGTCATGAGGAAATGATGGCACAACATTAGCAAACAATGACCGCCAACACGTGGAGAACACAAGGTGCTGGTTGTAGGTTATGAGGAAATGATGGCACAACATCAGCAAATAATGGACGTTAACACGTGGAGAACACAAGGTGTTGGTTGTAGGTCATGAGGAAATGATGGCACAACATTAGCAAACAATGGACGTTAACACGTGGAGAACACAAGGTGCTGGTTGTAGGTCATAAGGAAATGATGGCACAACATCAGCAAACAATGAACGCCAACACGTGGAGAAGAAAGCTCCGTTCCTGTGACAACAAAGGCGCGTGTGTCATGGACAATTTCGCAATCGCTAAAGGAGAACAATCTTGACTTTGAATTTTACAACTATTTAAATAATCATCTCCGAACGAGAACAAACGTTCAAAGTATCGCTTCCCAACGGTAACAAACGTTCAAACTACATGCACAAACGCTACGCATGTTTTAAACGACAATTACAATTGTTTCTTTATCATTCCACTTGACTGTTCCATCCCTGCCAAACACTCACTAAGGGAATGTTCCCATTGAAGGAATAAATCGCAGACTATAGCTATGCTATTTTCAGCCAGACAAATATTTCTCCCTTTAATGTGGCGAGATGGGAGGGGGAAAATTACGGAAGCCTATAAACTTTGTGAAGTGTGAGGCGACGGAGAAACATAAATACCGTTTTTCTGCCAAATCTTGTAACCTTTATAATCCACAGACTGTTGGAGACCAGGGCAAGTGGGGTCTAGAACATTCTGGGCGGCTGCTAGAGAGTGGGGAGGAGTTTTGTAAACGTTGCTTCTAGAATGTTTGTAATAGCTTGAAGTTAACAAACATGAATGTTTCACTGAGAAATAAATAATGACATATTCTGAAATAATGTCGGCTGCATAGCTTGAATTCAGCAGAATTAATGTGCAGGCAGTCGTTTATTCTTCGTTCCCCAACCATCAGAAATTCCTCGTTTGGAGAGAGAAACATTTGGTCCACAGGTTTGGCATGACCTCACACCAGACATTCTTCGTCTGGAGAGAGAAACATTTGGTTTACAGGTCTTACAAGACCTCACACCAGACATTCCTCGTTAGGAGAGAGAAACATTTGGTTTACAGGTCGGTCATGACCTCACACTGGCCACTTCTTCCGAAGTCGGAGAGTATCTGCCTGCACGGCGAGGAACCACCAGTCTGCACACCAATAAGCCAAACATGGGACAACGGATACTCACGCCAGCCTCAGGTCCTGTATGACATCACACTGATGTTGGACAACAGGATGACGTCATCCGGCATACAGGACTTCACGTTGGAGCTCAAGCCAACGAACACAAGCAAGCAAGCAACACCAGACACTAAAGACATTTCTGAAGTGCCCCTTGATGTTGCCTAGAAGATTTCCTGGTATCGTTGTTATAAATGTCATGGCATGGATCCCTACACATCCACTGATACAAGATTGGAACGATATGGACCCACAGAAGATCCTTTGTCATATTACTGGAAATGTCATGAGATGTAACCAACATATTTTTTTTTTACGTTTCCGCATACATCATACAATTCACTCGTTATATCTGCATTGATTTCCTCATAGATAAATCACAAACCTTTCTCGTTATGTCTTCATTGATTTCCCCACAGATCAAACACTTTTCTCATTACACATTTCATTGATTTCTTCATAGATAATAAACTTCTCTCGTTATACGTTTATTGATTAAATCATATGTCATAAAGTTCTCTCATTATAAACTTATTGATTGTCCTCATAAGTCATAAATGTATCTTTCGTTTTACATTCATTGATTTCCTCAATAAATTACAAATTTATCTCTTGTTATGCGTTCATTGAATTCCTCATATATCATAGACTTCTCTCTCGTCACAAATTCATTGATTTCCTCATATATTATAATCGTCTCTCTCGTTATACATTCATTGATTTTCTCATAAGTTACAAAGTTATCTCTCGTTATACGTTGAATTATTTCCACAGAGATAATAAACTTCTTTAGCGTTATACATTCATTGATTTCCTCATATATCATAAACTTCTCTCTCTCTCTCTCTCTCTCTCTCTCTCTCTCTCTCTCTCTCTCTCTCTCTCTCTCTCTCTCTCTCTCTCTCTCTCTCTCTCTCTCTCTCTCTCTCTCTCTCGTGTCATATATTCATTGTTTCTTCATATTTTACAATCTTCTTTCTCGTTACTGTCAAAAATCCCAATAAGTGTTTAGAGAGTTAATAATATAAGTAATAGAGCTAAGACAGAGTCTAGTAGGGGACACCAGACAGGAGAGACACCAGCTCTATAAATAGCTTCAGAAGGGGACACACTTGTGTCAACCAAGGGAGCGTTGAGTACGAATGAGCGAGGGTTTCCCCAAGACATTGAGAAACATGCCTCTACGAGTAACCGTGGAGTACCCGGTTACTCGAGTTAACGGGCCAGCGTGCTGGAACACTATGCACGCAAGACTTCGCCAGCGCACGGAGGATACAGCGTCCGTGTTTGAACACGCAATTAGCAAGCGTGAGGACAGACCAGGACTGAGACGACTAGAGAGTAGACGTGTTCCTTACGAATACCATAAGTTTATAGACAATAGTTATTGTTAGGCCTTAGATTTCATTTAGTGATTAATAGTATCATTATCACCACTTCATTGCATCTATGTACCGTACCATGTTGTTCATTGTCAATGAAGTATGCCGCTCGCAGAGCTTGTGTATTACCAGCTCTAAATAAATTGCATTCCTTTTGCAAATGACACGAGTTATTATTTCGTGTGGTGCAAAAGTAGGGGAGTCCTGAAAGACCTGTCGCAAGCAAGTTGCTGACAGTTACATTCATTGATTTCCTCATATATCATAAACTTCTTTCGTTATACGTTCATTGATTTCCTCATAGATCATAAACTTATCTCTTTATACCTTCATTGATTTCCTCATAGATCATAAACTTCTCTCGTTATACGTTCATTGATTTCCTCATAGATTATAAACTTATCTCGTTATACGTTCATTGATTTCCTCATAGATCATAAACTTATCTCTTTATAAGTTCATTGATTTCCTCATAGATCATAATCTTCTCTCGTTATACGTTCACTGATTTCCTCATAGATCATAAACTTATCTCTTTATACGTTCTGTCCTATGTTAAAATCCCGAGAGGAGACTGGACTCAACAAGCACATCTTCAAACTTATTATCTGTTGGGATTATTGACTGACTTTTGTCTACACCCCTCCCTTCTGTCTTCCCTTCCATATATCTATTTCTTTCACTCTCTCTGTTATTCTCTCAACACATACTCAGACAACAGTTCCTTTCAACAATAAATAAAAGATTTATTAAGAAAAACTATGTCTGGTGTATGTATGGACTGAGTATATGTAGTTGGTATTGTCTGCTAGTGTGAATGCAAGATAGGACGGTTGATCTCGTATGTGCCTTAGTTCTTCTCGTCTTTTCTGTCAGCCAAAACACAGGACTGCACACACAGAAATGGAGTGATCTCACCATGAATGATCTCCTCCTGCTTGAGTCGGGAATTAATCCAATTCTTGAAGAAAACAACTGTTCAATGTCTTATCACCAGAAAATAATCCGATTTGGTGAGTCACTGAAGTTCATATATTTCCCGTTTGGAATGTATTATAATCCACCTCTGAATACACACCGCCACTATCCAACATTGTCTAGAGTTACTATGACTGTTCTACACCATGTCTATGGTTAACAAAGTTTAATGTTTCGGCACAGTGCAATTGCATGCAGTTTTAAGTATCCCTGCTTGCCACAGGTTAACGTCTTTTCCTGTTAAGGGTTTTAGTTGTATATTTGTTTGAGCATACAGTGTTCTGTATTTGACTTATCACTTCTTCATATTAAAACCTGTCTATGTTTTTGTTGTTTCTAAGTAGGTACTTTATTTGCTCAAGTGTAGTAACCTTCATCTCTTCTCTGATTTCAATAGGAGATTTGAACCTGTGGAGAAGATAGGTAATCTGGTGATATGCGTCTGCTTCATATAATTTTCTTATGTGATAGTCCTTTTCTAGCCATACTGAAAAGCCTCCGAAAAACATACGGACATACGATTTCTGAGTGCACTAAAGTTTACACGACTAGATAAACGAATGCAATTTCACACATTAAGAACAAACACCTATATCCCTATGCTACTATTACACTAATATTTTAATACCTTATATATGCCTCTATAGAATTAATGTAAGTCCCCGAATCGAAATTTATCCGCAGCCAAGCACTCTATCCCATTACAAGGGAGGATATTTCTATTCATTACAGGACACATAAAATCTATCTTTCCCTCCAGTTTGGTAGCACACACTAAACAGAATCTCCATGTTCAGCTTTTTATATCGCGTGTCCCATTCTCCGTTGAGTGTTTGATCTACGATCAAATTTACATCAAAAAGTTCAGTGAGATCACGTATACGTCCTGGCGCTCCGTTCTCCGCTGTTACGCTGGTCCGCTGTCCATCGCTCGTTTGCACTTCAAAGCATTCTCCGTTCATTTCCCCGTCGGCCGACTATGAGCGGGAGTCACTGACCTCTGCGCGTACCTGTATCCTATTTTCATATCTGTGTCGGTCAATGATCTTTTTATTCGTCCTCCTCTCATAATGAAGTACACGATTGTTAACCCTTCTCCTTCCTTGTATTTTGATATGTAAGTTATCAAGGAATCATTAAACTGCAGTATTTTCCGTGACATAGGCCCCCTCTTAAGAGAGTTGACCGCGTCGACTCTTCATCCCTGTAGTTTTGATTCCTATGATTCTCCAACTTATTCCTCTTCTCTGAAGTTGGATGTCTAGATAAGAAATCCGCTCCTACATTCTCCTTACCATTGATGTATTCCGCTGTGAAGTCCTGTTGCAGCAACAACGTCCATCACATCCACCGTGCGTTGAGCTTCTGCGAAGTAGCTATTAACATCACGTGTTGATGATATGATTGGATCCTCACATGGATCAACACCTCATCCAGTAGGCGCTCTAATTGACACCCTACTATACTACTAACGACTGAAACTAGTGTTGGCTCCTCGCTCCTGTACGTCCGGTCGACCTACTTTCGACTTGCGTCAGCGACGGCTCACAATACAGACGGATTGTCCCCATCCTGATTGCAACACTGCTTCCATGTCCTCTTGGTTTCCCCCGGTTTTTCCTCTGGGGATGTTCCGCCTCGTCCTCGTCGGACCGAGTCGTCTTTCCCAAACCTCCCGGGCTTTTGCTTCCAGGACCATCTTGGGCGATGTTGTATCTGGTCAGCCAATCTTTGGTTGGAGTCCTGGGTAATTCTCGCTTTTCCTGACATTACCCACCCCTTCTGAACTTGGTTACCGGTGAAACTTTCACTCTTGTCCTTTCCCTGACTTGTGATTTCCCTCCTCCTGTCGTTAGGTAAATCTGACCTATCACGTACTGTCCATAGGCCCCTCCTATGTTGTACTGGCGATCTCTGGTCTTCGTCTGGACTGGTAACCTTTGTCCCAATGGCTGCCATCACCATAAAGTGCGAAGCTTTGCTCCCGGATCTCTCTTCATATTTCCTAATGAGATGTCTAGGGAGATTTTTCTTCTCTTCCCGATCCGTATTTTGTAGATGTTCTTGGACACCACCTTTTCCACAGGATAAGGTCCTTTCCATCCTACTTGGAGTATATTGGTCTCTGCTGGACTCCACACTTCCACTTTGTCTTCCACTTTAAGAGCTAGTTTCCTCTTAATTCGCTTGTTGGGTGGTGCTCTCTGGCACTCCGAACAAGACTTCACCCACCGGCGTACATCTCCGGTCATTCCTGGCCAGCAATAATGGCCGGATATTTTCTGCAAGGTCTCTCTGACACCCATATGTCGATTCTCGCCTATGATGTGTCCACTCTGAAGAATGTGAGGACGGTGGGTCTCTGGAACCACCCACTGCTCATGCAGGTTATCTCCCCTCCCAGCTCTCCGATAGAGTAGTTGATTCTTCAGAAAGTACTGTCCCCGTTCTGGTGGCTCAGCACTTCTTTGCAGCTTCCTGTAGCAAGGATGCAACGTAGTATCCTTCCTCTGGGCAGTATGCAATTCTCCTATCCCTGAGTTGTCGCATAGTGTCTCTGTCTCTTTTTCCTTCCCTTGAGATCCACTGACTACTGTTCCCTTTTGGGCTGCTGTTTGGGCATCCCCAAAAAGACATATTTCGTGCCAATGATCATTGGAAATAAGGAGTCAGATAATACAGCAGCTGGAATAATGCCCGTGACGTACCTGGATTTAATCTCCACCTTGGCGATTGGCAGCGTCATGGTAACAGCACTCCTCCTTGCCGGCTGTATTTCTATGGTCTCCCCTGTAAATTGGTCTGGGCTTACCAAGCTGGCGTCCACCACCGCTTCCCCATCCAAACCGGTATCGTAGAGAAAAGCAACCTGTTGGCCATTTACTTCAATCAGTTCAACCACAGGTGGTCTCTCTTGGTCCTGAGTGTCTTTCATCTCCTTGACCGTTTCCTTGCCTTCCTCTTTTGATTCCTCGAGGTTGGTTATGCAATTGGCGTGTTTGGCCTTGCATCTGCAGTCCACAGTATTATGTGTTGTCGACTGGCAGTGTGTGCACTCTGTTCCCTTCCTAGGTTTCCGTGTGTCCTTTTTGTTCCTTTCTCCTTCGCCGACCTCAGCCTTGTCTGTGATCACCGATGTAGGAATCACCTTGCATGCTGCGAAGTAAGAACTTTTAGGTTTCGATCTGCAGTCTTTTGTGTTGTGGGAGGCCGCCCTACAAAACGAACACCACTTTTCAGACCACTGTCGTTTCGCTTGAGAATTCGAGGTGCTCTGGTTTCCTACCTTCACCTTCTCTGAACTCTCCTCTGTGTGCTTTATATAAGGTTCCCCTTTTTCTCCTTCCCAGTTTTTATGTTTCTTTTTCTCTGGTTTCTCCTGACCTTTGGTTTGTGTACTTAGTTCCTCAGTTTCACCATGTACTTCCACGAATCGTTCCGCCAGCTTATTCACCACATCAATCCGTTCCGCCCCTTGTTCTCCCAAGAAGGTTCTGAGAGGTTTCGACATTTGCTTTCGCATTTGGTCTACCACCATCATCTCTTCGAGACTCTCATAATCCCTCGTGAATTCTGCCAAGTCCATCCATTTCTGGAGATAGGATTTCAGCCTCAGACTGTAGGCGGCGAATAGTTCTCCCGGCTCTCGTCTAGACGATCTAAACTTCTTCCTATACGTTTGTGCGGTTATGTCAAAATGTTTCATCAAAGCGGCTTTTAATTCCTGGTAATTATTTTCCTGTCCTGGTGGTAAGCGTGTGTACACGTCAAATCCCGAACCGATTAAACCCTGGGATAGTTTAAGAGCCCATCTGCTCCGATCCAGCCCCATAGCGACTGACATTGCTTCGAAACGAGATGCGTACTGGTCAAAGCGTTCCTTAGACTGATCGTAGACAGCTAAGGGAAACTTCATGGCATGGTAACCATGTCCACTCATATGGGTTGCACCAGGTGAAGAAGAATTTCCTTCCACTCCATCTATTTCTCCCTTAGTTTGTGTCTTGAGCTCCAGTTCTCGCATGCGGTATTCATGTTCCCTTATCTTGTGGGCTTCTTCTGCTTCCAACTGGGTCTTTCGCTCTTCTCGTTCCGCTTGACGAATCTCTCGCTCTCTTTCTTGTATGTAATCAGTTAAGTCTGAACCAGCCAACCCAATTTCTCTCCGTTGCCCTAAGTTCTGCTGTAGTTAGTTTGGGAGTGGCCATAGTTAAAGCAGGTAAGTCAGCACGTTGAGTAAAGACACCTCAAAGCAGTATAGAATACTCACTATAAACCGATAATCTACCTAGAACCTATATCATTTATCTATATCTATACTTATTATAAATCTCCAACACCACACAGTACATCACAACCACTCTCTCATCCACAAGAGGAGATATAGGATAAAGACTTATGTAGACGTGTGACCGTTGGATTAGGTATGTAATGTCTCTTACCACCTATCCACATTCACTCTGTCTGGAACTTTCTCACTGCAAAGTCACCAGCATTAATGAAATGTTTCTACCATAAATGTAATGGCACCATATATCCAATGGACGTCCTTCCATTAAAAGTCATCAATGTATACTTCTTTTTATTCCAATCAGTATGTCCCAACATGCATGTACTCCGCTATGCCTGTGCCAATATGCAGGTCATATGGGTATTCTGTATGTACGTACCTCGCTGCTCCACCAATTATGTCCTATGTTAAAATCCCGAGAGGAGACTGGACTCAACAAGCACATCTTCAAACTTATTATCTGTTGGGATTATTGACTGACTTTTGTCTACACCCCTCCCTTCTGTCTTCCCTTCCATATATCTATTTCTTTCACTCTCTCTGTTATTCTCTCACACATACTCAGACAACAGTTCCTTTCAACAATAAATAAAAGATTTATTAAGAAAAACTATGTCTGGTGTATGTATGACTGAGTATATGTAGTTGGTATTGTCTGCTAGTGTGAATGCAAGATAGGACGGTTGATCTCGTATGTGCCTTAGTTCTTCTCGTCTTTTCTGTCAGCCAAAACACAGGACCTGCACACACAGAAATGGAGTTGATCTCACCATGAATGATCTCCTCCTGCTTGAGTCGGGAATTAATCCAATTCTTGAAGAAAACAACTGTTCAATGTCTTATCACCAGAAAATAATCCGATTTGGTGAGTCACTGAAGTTCATATATTTCCCGTTTTGGAATGTATTATAATCCACCTCTGAATACACACCGCCACTATCCAACATTGTCTAGAGTTACTATGACTGTTCTACACCATGTCTATGGTTAACAAAGTTTAATGTTTCGGCACAGTGCAATTGCATGCAGTTTTAAGTATCCCTGCTTGCCACAGGTTAACGTCTTTTCCTGTTAAGGGTTTTAGTTGTATATTTGTTTGAGCATACAGTGTTCTGTATTTGACTTATCACTTCTTCATATTAAAACCTGTCTATGTTTTTGTTGTTTCTAAGTAGGTACTTTATTTGCTCAAGTGTAGTAACCTTCATCTCTTCTCTGATTTCAATAGGAGATTTGAACCTGTGGAGAAGATAGGTAATCTGGTGATATGCGTCCTGCTT
>JACEFZ010006069.1:0-80000 GCA_014155875.1 Cepaea nemoralis | reverse complement strand
TGGTACATGGATGAATAGGCAGACAGACAGAGAGAGACAGAGACAAAAATAAACAGAGAGAGAGACAAAGAAACACACAATGAACGAACGAATGAAAAACAGCCAGAGGCATACAGAAGCAAAGACAGAGAGGAGAGAGAGAGAGAGAGAGAGAGAGAGAGAGAGAGAGAGAGAGAGAGAGAGAGAGAGAGAGAGAGAGACTACAAGTAATCGTGTAATTCTAGTTAACTAACTGTAAACACAATAACGAAGTGAGAGAAGTACTTCTACAGTGAAATATAAACATTTGAGGAAAGAGAATTCAGGACAATTTAGTTTGCCAGAGTTCAAGCACACACGGAGAGGCATGATCTGTAGCGCAGACACCATGAAAGCAAACAGCTTGGAACAGGAGAAAAAAAAATAAAAACTCCAAACTTAGAATAAAAATTACCAGTTACGAAGATACGACGAAGTCAATTAAGAGACTTGGAATTAATTTCGCTGTTGGAAGTGACAAATACCAACACAGGTGGGAACTTATTCCACGACTAAATTTGAGGGTAGGAAAGGGAAAAATCGAAACAGGACGGAAATCAGAGGTAACGCCCACAAATACACGTGGAACTTTTTATCGACAAATTTTCCGCAACTGGAGACGTAAAATCTGGAGTTATAGCGCTTGGTAGTCGGTGAAGGTCGATTGTCGGGTTAACAGGGCCATTTAGTGTGGTGTGTGAGTGTGTATGTGTGAGGGTTAGCGTGGATCAGTGTGGGTTTGTGTGGTTTAACGCCTGTATTGTTTAAAATAGTCTTGTCGTGACGCAGGAGCTGCGTGCCGGGTGTTATCCCTCATTAGCTGCAACATTCCACGGCGGTGGATTCTTTAGAAGATTCAGATTCATGTTGGTTAAGGGTGGAAGACAATGACATCTCCGACCAGGTTATCAATATGTGGCATACAGAACAGGGAGCCGTGCTGGTGTAGTGAGTGATTGGATGTCCAGTCAGGGAGCCGTGCTGGTGTAGTGAGTGGCTGGATGCCCAGTCAGGGAGCCGTGCTGGTGTAGTGAGTGGCTGGATGCCCACAGTCAGGGAGCCGTGCTGGTGTAGTGAGTGGCTGGATGCCCACAGTCAGGGAGCCGTGCTGGTGTTGTGGTTGGACGCACACAGCCAGGGAGCCGTGCTGGTGTAGTGAGTGGCTGGACGCTCACAGTTAGGGAGCCGTGCTGGTGTAGTGAGTGGCTGGACGCCCACAGTCAGGGAGCCGTGCTGGTGTAGTGAGTGGCTGGACGCCCACAGTCAGGGATCTGTGCTGGTGTAGTGAGTGGCTGGACGCCCACAGTCAGGGAGCTGTGCTGGTGTAGTGAGTGGCTGGACACCCACAGTTAGGGAGCCGTGCTGGTGTAGTGAGTGGCTCGATGCCCACAGTCAGGGAGTCGTGCTGGTGTAGTGAGTGGCTGGATGCCCACAGTTAGGGAGCCGTGCTGGTGTAGTGAGTGGCTGGACGCCCACAGTCAGGGAGCCGTGCTGGTGTAGTGAGTGGCTGGACGCCCACAGTTAGGGAGCCGTGCTGGTGTAGTGAGTGGCTGGACGCCCACAGTCAGGGAGCCGTGCTGGTGTAGTGAGTGGCTGGACGCCCACAGTTAGGGAGCCGTGCTGGTGTAGTGAGAGGCTGGACGCCCACAGTCAGGGAGCCGTGTTGGTGTAGTGAGTGGCTGGACGCCCACAGTTAGGGAGCCGTGTTGGTGTAGTGAGTGGCTGGACGCCCACCGTTAGGGAGCCGTGTTGGTGTAGTGAGTGGCTGGACGCCCACAGTTAGGGAGCCGTGTTGGTGTAGTGAGTGGCTGGACGCGCACAGTTAGGGAGCCGTGCTGGTGTAGTGAGTGGCTGGATGCCCACAGTCAGGGATCTGTGCTGGTGTAGTGAGTGGCTGGACGCCCACAGTCAGGGATCTGTGCTGGTGTAGTGAGTGGCTGGACGCCCACAGTCAGGGAGCCGTGCTGGTGTAGTGGCTGGACGCCCACAGTCAGGGATCTGTGCTGGTGTAGTGAGTGGCTGGACGCCCACAGTCAGGGAGCCGTGCTGGTGTAGTGGCTGGACGCCCACAGTCAGGGAGCCGTGCTGGTGTAGTGAGTGGCTGGACGCCCACAGTTAGGGAGCCGTGCTGGTGTAGTGAGTGGCTGGACGCCCACTGGTGGCCGGTTGGTCATAGTTCTAACGTCGACCCAGCCCGACAAGGGTGGCATGACATGACGTGGCAAGTAAAGGCGGCCCGCGGGACCACATCACCCAGGCGGGCCGGTTGATCTGTTATATTGTGTCTAGCATTATATCCAATGTTCTTGTACAAGTGTCCATCCCCGGTCAGTCGGACTAACATGTTGACTTCTCGTCA
Source organism: Cepaea nemoralis (assembly GCA_014155875.1). Lineage (NCBI taxonomy): Eukaryota > Metazoa > Mollusca > Gastropoda > Stylommatophora > Helicidae > Cepaea > Cepaea nemoralis. Next base: position 77,623 of record JACEFZ010006069.1, on the reverse strand, counting down.
TTGACTTTGGCAAATAAATTACAAGTACCTCTGAATTCAGAGTTCAGCTGAAAGCGAAAGACACTGGTAATAGGGAAAACATATGAAAAAGCACATATCAGCCTTGTGTAGTAGAAGAATGGTCTATGCTTGAGTTGGAAGAAGAGAGGTCGACCCAGTAAGGGTTGGATAGATGAACTAACAGGGACGGTGGAAAAAAATTAAATATGGCATTAACACATGCAACACGTTTCCGGCTTGGGTCAAGATGGCGGGTCGTGTTTTCTTCTAGCTTGACTAAAGACGGTTGATCGGCGGCTTGACAATCCGCCATCATAAAACTCCCAGCTGTTACAGAATCAGATTTCTGGCTCCAAATGTTTGACGCTTCGCACAAACATGGAGAGCCACGACTTCTGCCCTATGCGCCGCGTTAGGCACGAGAGGAAAGACAAGACACGACATGCATCAAGACAAGAGAAACATAGACCAGTACACTGATCACCTGTCTGTGAGACTTCAAGGCCGGGGCGGTAGGACAATAAAAGAAAGAAAGACACACCATATCCACATCACGTGACACTGTGACCTCGGTGTGAATCGTTGTGTAGAATGTAATAAAGGGGAAAATTCCATGTCAGGAGCCTGTTGTGGGTATGTGAAGTGTAAGGGCCGTCACAATTTCTTGGCCTGAGAGCATACAGGCCTGAGAGCATAGAGGCCTAGGAGCATAGAAACATGAGAGTATAGAGGCCTGAGAGCATAGAGGCCTGAGAGCGTAGAGGCCTGAGAGCGTAGAGGCCTGAGAGCGTAGAAGCCTGAGGAATAGATGGCCGGTCTTTACATCCCGTAGCACGCGACGAGAGCTGGCATCGAATGCGCGACTCATGTCCGCATGCCATTGGCAGCTTGATGTCCTCACTTATACAGTGTTGTATGTTGTATGAGACTGACTGGCTGTGCGGAGTGTAGTATATGTTGTGTTGTATGTTATTTGTGACGGACTGGCTGTGTGCAGAGTAATATATGTTGTGTTGTATGTTGTATGAGACGGACTGGCTGTGTGGAGTGTAGTATATGTTATGGGCTGTGTTTTATGTTGTGTGTTGTATGTTGTGTTGTATGTTGTGTGTTTATGTTGTGTGTTGTATGCTGTATGTTTATGCTGTGTGTTTATGTTGGGCGTTGTATGTTGTGTGTTAATGGTGTGTGTTGTATGTCGTGTGTTGTATGTTGTGTGTTTATGTTGTGTGTTGTACGGTGTGTGTTATATGTTGTATGTTGTGTGTTGTATGATGTGTGTTGTATGAATCTCATTGCTTGTCGAGAATGTAACATATGATATATTGCTGTGCGTTTTATTTTATGTTATACGTTGTTTGTTGTGTGTTTATCAGTCTGATTGTTTTCCTGTAGTGTAACATATGATATATTGCTGTGTGTTATATGGTGTGTGTATGTGTGTTGTATGTTGTATGTTGTGTGTTGTATGAGTCTAATTATTTGTCTAGAGTGTAACATATGATATATTTTTGTGTATTATATGCTGTATAATATATGGTGTGTGTTGTCTGTTGTGTATTGCATGTTGTGTGTTATGTGCGGTTTGTTGCGTGCTTTGTTATGTGTGTTGTGTGTTTATGATGCGTGTTGCATGTTGTTAGTAGTATGTTGTGTGTTGTATGTTGTGTGTTTATGTTGCATGTTTATGTTGTGTGCTGTATGTTGTGTGTTGCATGTTGTCGATGGTGTCTTGTATATTGTGTGTTATATGTTGTGTATTGCATGTTGTATGCTGCATTCTATGTTGGCTCCTGAATCGGTTGTTATATGGTGTGTTGTTTGTTGTGTGTTGTATGGTGTGTTGTATGTTGTGTGTTGTATGTTGTGTGTTGTATGTTGTGTGTTGTATGGTGTGTTGTATGGTGTGTGTTGTATGGTGTGTGTTGTATGGTGTGTTGTATGTTGTGCGAGGTATGTGGTTTGTTGCATGTTCTTGTTGTATATTGTGTATTTGCACGAGTCTGATTGTTTGTCTAGAGTGTATAATATGACATATTGTTGTGTGTTGTATGATTTGTTGTATGATATGTTGCATTATGTGTGTTGTATGTTGTGTTGTAATTCGTTTATTGCGTGTTTATGTTATATGTCATGATCATTAGCATCATCATTATCATTAATATTATCATCATCATTATCATTACCATTACTATCATAATCATCATCGGCATCATCATCAGCATCATCTTCTCTTTCTTCATCATCACCACCATCCATATCACCCGTGTTATTGTTGGAGACAGAGAATCTTCCCCGTGGTTGTTTCAACCTGTCATGTTAGACTTATGCAGGATTACCAGTAGTGTATACAAAACAACTAGACCTGCGTGGCTATAGAACTTCAAGTTTGTACCATTGTTCAGTGATCGATTACAGGAATATTGTAGACGATCGTATCAAGAACCTAAATGAAGTGAGCGCTTACCGCTCACCCAGTACATGTATATACTTAATACAGAAGACACATGCACGACTCGGTGAGGCAATATTCACCCCCGTCTCGCACCAACGTCCTCCGAGAAATGTTTATTTACATTTCCTCTGTGAAATCTCTAAACTCATGGTTTATTTAGTCTGATCAAACATTGAGGATACTCGGTATCGCACTGGCTGGCGAATCGTGGAGTCGAGTTCAGAATACTCGGTGTTCTTTAGTAGAGGTAGTCCGTCTCTGGGGGTTGAGTACTGAATATGGGATCGCTGATGCCCAGGTATGGCTATAGTCTCAGAAAGAGAGATGGAGAGGGGAGGAAGAGGGGGAGGGAGGGAAGGAGAGAGAAAGAGAGGGGAGAGATTGGAGAAAGAGGGAGAGAAAATGGTGGGAGAGAGAGAGAGAGTGAGAGAAGAAGGCAGGGAAAGAGAAGGAAAGAAAGCGAGAGAGAGAGAGAGAGAGAGAGAGAGAGAGAGAGAGAGAGAGAGAGAGAGAGAGAGAGAGGGAGTATAGCGAACTGGAGACGGGCAGAAGGAGAGTGGGAGGGGGGCATATGCATATGGTGGAATGAATAACATGAAGGGATAAGTAATAGACAAAGATAATTTAGAGGCATGCGAAAATAGTATTGCTGAGAGAAAGAGTAGACAAAGAAGGAGAGAGAGAGAGAGAGAGAGAGAGAGAGAGAGAGAGAGAGAGAGAGAGAGAGAGAGAGAGAGAGGAGAGAGAGAGGAGAGAGAATTAAACAAAGACTATACAGACAGAGAGAGAGACAGGCAGAACGAATGAACGAACTTTATTTTCAAAGGGTCACAAACTGGCACGCAGGCCCGTCTTACATTCCGCCATTCCAATCACTACTTTTTCCTTCATCATTGTGCATGTTACATTCACACAGAAAACAAAAACAGACAGACAGATAGACAGAGCAGAAAGACACGAAAGAGAAGGAGTAAAGATGTAAAGTGGTGAAACAGTATGGCAGAGCGCGTGCACAGAGAGAGAGAGAGAGAGAGAGAGAGAGAGAGAGAGAGAGAGAGAGAGAGAGAGAGAGAGAGAGAGATGAGTGGCAAAGGATAGACATCAACAGAAATACATAGAAAGAAAGACATACAGACAGACATAGAGATACACAGTTAGGGTAAGCTGACAGAATCAAGAGAGGCCGGAGGCGTACCAATAGGGCTACAGACAGATACATGAAGAAGCCAGAAAGAGAGTTGTGTACAGACAACTAAGGACAAATAGCATGAAGTTGCAGGACACATGTCACAAGTGAAAACAAACAAACAGACACTCGCAGACCCACACAAGTGTGACACCAGACAGCCGGAACTTCCCTTGAACTAACAAGAGAAGTGGGAACTTGATCGATCACCCAGAAAGCCAAAGACAGCCAGTGCAGAAACTCAACTCCTTCCTTCGCATCAAGCTGACAATAAATAAAGAAAATAAATAAATAAGGAGTTTTTACAACTCACATTTTAAAAATTAATGTATCTAACAAAGAAATGAAATTTCAAGATAATCAGTTATGTAGCACAAATGAAGTACATACCCCAGCATGTGGGAAAAGCAAAGAATAAACAGAGTGAGCGAACAGAAAAATGAATGAGGAAGTCCTAGAAGAAACAAATGAAAACAGTAGACTGATTTGAGAAGTTAGACATAGGCAGTCAAGAGTTGTTGGCCACGTAGTGAGGAGAAGTGCTCTTGAAAACTTAGTGATACCTGGGAAAACGTGTTGGGAAAAGAGCAAAAGGCAGGCAAAGTGATAAATACCTGGATGCCTTGTCCACGTGGCATCATCTGGGCAATAACACAGACCTGATTCAAGATTGTGGTGACCACGAGAGATGTCAAATCATGATCGCCCACGCTTGCCGGCATGGTACATGCTGCTGGTAGTGATGAGCACAGCGTATGAGACACGTGACGCCGAGAATGCGAACACATAAACTGTATCCTGTCTGGGACAGGGAAATACCGTGGTTTATGTTACACGTCACAGGGGCTTGGGGAGTACAGAGCAGGCGAAAGAGGCGGCACCAAGATGGTCACAAGATACTGCAAATACCATGAGCATGGATGCCCATCAGGCAGGATGTTGAGAATCTTGTCGACGGGTCGTGATGAGAGCGACGTCCTGCACACGTCCTGCCAGTGGATGAACCTGTGGGCAGATGATAGAGGACCTGCCAGAGGATGAGCATTGGGCAGATGCTAGAGGATCTGCCACGAGATGGATCTGTGGGTAGATGCTGGAGGACCTGCCAGAGGATGAACCTGTGGGGAGATACTAGAGGACCTGCCACAGGATGAGCCTGTGGGGAGATACTAGAGGACCTGTCACAGAATAAACCTGTGGGCAGATACCAGAGTGACATCCACTAACAGATAGTAAACAACAATTAATCCACTGACAGCCCTACGCGTGTCAGTCTTTCCAAGCAAGGGATTCAGATAAGTACTTTTAATTAGTTTAATATTGCCATAGTGTGTTTCATGTAGGTTTGTGTCGCGTTTGTATTTGTTTGTCCTGTGCTGACGAAGGCTTTGGCCGCAACGTCCAATTTGTCTCTTGTAGTCGTGTTTTAGTAAAGCTCACAATCTACTTCTCGTTTATGGGGTGATTTATTCACTAACAGACATTAGCACAACATTATCTTGAGCACCGGCGAGTCACAGAATGACAGCTGCAGCTGTTTGCTAGGTCAGCCAGCCACGTGACACCAGGAATCAGAATCCTCGCACTCAAGACATTCCTAGACCTATTTGTTGGCAATATCTCCACTGAAAGTTGCGCCATCATCATGTGCCATGCCGATAAGCGTGAGCGGTCATATTTCGCCAACTCACACGATCACCAGACTCGTTGATCAGTTCAGTGTTCTTGTCTAGACCATGCCACGTGGCCAAGCCATCCAGGTATTTACTTCTATGAAGCACTTAACACTCTTTTTCTCGTTGCGATTGACATGTCTTTATTGGTCAGTATGTTTTCCATACCGCTCCAACATTGTCCGTGTGTGACGTATGGCTACCTTCTGACGTTTTGTTGTAACGTCCGTGAGTCGAGTCCAGTTGAAGATTCTGAAGGGAGAAGATTGTGGTTCTTTTGCATGGTTCAGGGAGTCAGAGGAATTGGACTCCGGGAAGAATGTAGCTGTTATTTCGTGGCTGGGATGTTAACATTATACCTGCGACATTAAGGATTCTCGGATGCTAATATTGGATGTCAAAAATATATCCTGCTGGAATAATCCTTATTCTGGGGAGGTTGAACATTAAGATATTACAAAGATTGTACTTGTTACATGACGGAGACAATCATCACTGATTGTACGGATCATCGTGCGTGTTCAACAAATATCTTATTGTGAAGTCTTATTGATGGATTGTTCCGAGGCTGCTGCGTTGCTTGTTTGCTTGTGTTCGCTGGCTGTGAACTCCAGCGTGAAGTCCTGTATGTCGGATGAAGACATCCTGTTGTCCAACATCAGTGTGATATCATACAGGACCTGAGGTTTGCGTGAGTATTCGTTGCCCCATGTCTGGCTTATTCGTGTGCAGACTGGTGGTCCCTCGCCATGCAGGCAGATACTCTCCGACTTCGAAAGAATCAGCGATTCTACTCCATTAGCTAGGACCTTGAAGGGACTTTTTGCTCAGGATGCACGGCTAGGACGTGTTAGTAGGTCTTGGCCAGTATAAAACCCGGCCCTGGTGTCTTGGAAACACCTCTGCGTCCCACTGCTGCGTTGGCGACCTGTTTTGTTGGTTATGGGGAAAACGATGTTTGTTACAGTTCTGAATACTTGGTGACAGACATGCTTCAGAGCTCCTTCCCCTTCTTCGGTAGCCAATAATGCAGTGGTTTTCAACCGGTGGGGAATTCCCCCCCCCCCCCCGCCCCCAGGAGGGATTTTAGTGTTTCCGGGGTGGGGGGGGGGAATTAAGATTATGTTAAGATTGCATTAATACAAGAACCAGTTACGTGATACTGTTTTTCCCTCTAAATTTTACGGTTCTGTACTTCTCGCCCTAATTAAATGCGTTTTATAACGTAAGTAGACCCGCAAATCACGTTTTGTGTAGATGTCGTACTAGATGTGTTACTAAATTAAGCTTCAATTTTATGTATACTGTGTAAGGGTGGGGGGGGGATTTGTAGGGAGGAAATTCAAAAAGGGGGGGGGGATGACGTTCTGAACATATGTAAGGGTAAAACAAGGTTGAGAACCACTGCAACAGTGAATTCCCCTGCTGATGGTATCGTTACAATCTGACTGAGTCTCCACCTGCGTTTTTCTCTACACGCTGAGACTCCTCCAGACCTTTTGCCACCCCCCCCCCCCCCCCCCCGCACTCGTCGCTGAATATGTGAGCCAGAACCGATCGCTCAACGAACGTTGGTCTCATTGAATGTCTCTCTAAAGCCAGTTATATTCTGCAGGTGACACAGCTCGGTGCACGATAGTCATTGGTCTTGTTTACAAAACAATGTAACCCTGGGTTGGGCCCAGTACCCACAAGTGCAACCCTCGGTTGGAGCCAGTACCCTAAAGTGCAAACCTGAGTTGGACAAGGCACCCAGAAGTGTAACCCTGAGTTGGGCCCATTGCAGACCAGTGCGACGGTGAGACAACCATCGGACATGTAGGCGTGACAGCCACTGAGTTACCGACACTCGTTGGTTGGACAATGAGTGCAAGAAATGTATGTGAGCAAGTGCCGTGTGTCCGCACTGACCTCTGGACATCACATTTCTTTCTTTCTTTCTTTCTTTCTTTCTTTCTTTCTTTCTTTCTTTCTATTTTTCTTTCTTTTTTTCTGTCTGTCTGTCCGTCCGTCCGTCCGTCCGTCCGTCCGTCCGTCTGTCTGTCTGTCTGTCTGTCTGTCTGTCTGTCTGTCTGTCTGTCTGTCTGTACCAGAACATGACGCATTTGTCCATATCTTTTTGTAACAGACGGGGAAAAAATGGTTATGGTGTAAATATCTGCCTGACTGAGGGCCTGTGGCACGGAGTAAGGCAACTGTAACCTCATAACTATGCTGATTAGGTTGTCCAAACTAGATATTATTGGGGGATCGGTGCAATCAACTAAACATTCATTTCGCAAGTTTTAATATTGCATGAACGGAATTATGTTTTCTCGTCTCCGGGTAATGTGTATCTTATCCTCTCTAGGTAATGTGTATCTTATCCTCTCCAGGTAATGTGTATCTTATCCTCTCCAGGTAATGTGTATCTTATCCTCTCCAGGTAATGTGTATCTTATCCTCTCCAGGTAATGTGTATCTTATCCTCTCCAGGTAATGTGTATCGTATCCTCTCCAAGTAACGTGTATCTTATCCTCTCCAGGTAATGTGTATCGTATCCTCTCCAAGTAACGTGTATCGTATCCTCTCCAGGTAATGTGTATCGTATCCTCTCCAAGTAACGTGTATCTTAATCCTCTCCAGGTAATGTGTATCGTATCCTCTGGAGGTAATGTGCATCTTATCCTTAATAACATAGTGGACAGAGAAGAATATTTATATCTGACAGAGAAGAATATTTATAACATAACTGACAGATAATAATATTGAGAATATTATGGATAGAGAAGAATGTTGAGAATATAATTGACAGGTAATAATGCTGAGAATATAAATGACAGACAAGAATGTTGAGAATATAACGGACAGAGAAGAATGTTGAGAATATCGTCGGCAGAAGTGTGGGTCATACATCGGGGACAGATTGATCACCACCAAATTGATTGTCTCTTGCAGAAGTGAATCCCCCAAGTCTGTGGAAACTTCTCATTGCCGTGAGCCACATATCCTCTCTGTGCCGTGAGCCACACATACCATCTCTGTGCCGTGAGCCATACATCCTCTCTCTGCCGTGAGCCACATATCCTCTTTCTGTGGCGGTCATGTGTAAGATAGGATGTGAGCTTGGCCGAATGGATACGAACGCTTGTTCTTTAAGCTTCCGGTGTGCTGATGCAGAGGTAGCAGCTTCAACCCCTACACTGACCAGTTGGACTAAAATGTTAACTTCTCGTCCTTGACTTGGGGACGTATAAGACATTTAACTCAGAAGTCGGAGTAGGTTCGCCTGAATTAGGAGGGACACTGCTAACAAGGAAAGCTAATCCACACGAATAATTCAATTCATTGCGATTAGAAGTAGTGTGTATGGACTACGCTTGAGTTCAAGACGAGCAAAGGAAAATAAGTGTAAATTATCTATCACATCTGTCTACGTTGATGTGTTCCGCTTAACTGCTTCCCCAGTACGCTTCCCGCCATAGTTATTGTTTACAGTGATTTCTGTCCCTGCTAGTATGCCAATAGATTTCATGTTACTCAGTCTTGTTTTGTCGTAACAACAAACTTCCTCCACTTCCCAGAGACAAGACCCGCGGGATTCGAACATGTTACTGAAGCAGCCGCCAAGACTTGCAAGAATACTCTAACTGTTAACCACCAATTAAGGAGTTCATTATTTACAATTAAAGCACACAGATTCACACACAAACACACACCACAAAGCATAATGCCAATGAATATAAACGGTTCTAAGTATATTACCTACACATAACAACTCTAATTTTTCACGGCAGCTACGCGAAAGAGAATAATCGTTTCTGTTTTAGATAATTAAAACCAAGATGGAATGTCCCTCCACATTGATCATATAATTATCACACCGGCGCTAATCGTCGCGCAAAAATTACTCACAAAGACACAGCAGGTGAAAACTTGCTGAAAGCACAGCTTTGACTACCTGTCAACGGCAGGTAATTAATACAGGTACTTCTCTGATAACACAGCCATGCAGCGGAACGGTAATTACAGTTGGTTACGCAAACTGAAGCATCTTCCCATATCAAATGTAATCATTAACTGGCAGCGTTCACAAGAGAAGCCATTTCTGCACTGCCTAGAGCTGAGGCAGTGTGCCAGCAAGGCTAATTTGTGTGCTTAGAATAAATGCTGTTGCTAGTTAATTAAAACTGGTGTTTAATAACATAAAAAGGAAAAGAAATACTAGTTAACGTGAGTTGCTGAGCAAATATAGGCGCGGGGGGGGGGGGGGAGTCAATAAGTAAGTCGCAAATGGCTGTAGAAACATAATTAAATATGATAGCAACTTGAAACCACTTTATTTTTATACGTACAATGTCCCTTTATTTCTCAACACAATTTTCACCAACATTGATGCTCTTATCCCATTGTTTTATTAGTCCTCCCAAACCGGCTGCATAGAACTGCGTGCTCTGTTTTCTAAACAACGTTTAGAAACCATCCATGCGGTTAGTTAGTTAGTTAGTCTTTCCTCTTGAGCCTAAGTCGGCGCATAGGGCAGAAGTCCTGTCTCTCCATGCCTGGCGGTTCGCTGCTACCTGTTGTAGATCTTGGATGTTCACTTGGCCGTTGAACGAGCCTTCTCTAATGAGGGTTTACGCAGGGTCTCTCTTGGTCTTCCCCGTTTTCTTTTCCCTACTGGTGACCATATGAGGGCTTGGTAGGGAAGTCTTGTCTTGTCCATTCTGAGTACAACGGCTTTTTCTTATAAAATTGGATCAATATCTTGCTTAGTGCATATTTGCGTATTGGTTCTGAAAGCTGTCAAGTGGAGGTTTAGAATTCTTCTAAGACATTTGTTCTCAAAATTGTCTAATTTTTTTTTTTATCTAAAGCTACCGTTGATTGCCAACTCTCACATCCGTAAGTTAGCACTGGAATCACGCAAGAGTTGAAGATTTAAATTTCGTATGTTTGCTGAGAGTCTAAAATTTAGAGCCAGAAATCTGATTATGAAACAACGGGGAGTTTTATGATGGCGGATTGTCGAGCCGTCGATCAACCGTTCATGCGGTAGTTGATGTCTATTCCAATGTCATTGTTCTCGAAGGCATTCGTCAGCATAGCTGAAAACACGAGGCTATACAGTGTTGGTGCTAGGACACAGCCTTGCTTCACTCCATTGGTGACAGGAAAGTTCACAATTTTCCTGTACTCTTGCCTGCATACCATCATGAAATAGACGCACTCTTTGGACAAATTTTCGTGGACAGCCATATTTCGTCATAATCTTCCACAGTCCCTCTCTGCTGACTGTATCAAAAGCCTTGGTAAGATCAATGAAAGTGGAGAACATTTCGGAGTTCTGTTCCTGTCATTTCTCTTGCAGCTGCCTTGCAGCGAAAATCATGTCAACAGCTCCTCGTTCTTTTCTGAAGCCACATTGACTCTCAGGAAGAAGACCTCGATTGGGATGGGCCGTGAGGCGATTGAGAAGAATTCTGGCGAGTATCTTCCCTGCAATTGAAAGCAAGGATATGCTTCGGTGGTTGTCACAGGATTGGCGGTTTCCTTTACGTTTGTAAAGGTGGACTATTGACGCGTCCTTAAAATCTTGTGGCATGGTCTCGTTCATCCATATGTTTGTGAAAGACATTGGTGAAGGCTGCTCTTTTAGGACCGGTCCCACCTGCCTTGTATATCTCTGCTGGGATGGAGTTAGGACCAGGCGCCTTACCACTGGAAAGTTGCTGGATGGCTTTGTTTACTTCCACTATGGTTGGCAGGTCATCAAGTGTACCATTAGTGGGAACTTGGGGAAGGCAGTTGATGATTTCATCATCGAAGAAAAAAGTTGCATTTAAGATGTTGCTGGAAATGCTCTGCCCAGCGTTGAAGGATTTCTTTCTTCTCGGTGACCAATGTCCCTCCATCTGCACTGAGGAGGGGAGCTATGCCCGGCGATGTAGGACCATAGACCGGCCTCAGTGAGTCGTAGAAGTTTTTCATATCATGTCTGTCAGCAAAGCCTTGAATTTCATCAGCTTTGTTGCTCAGCCAGGAGTCCCGCATGTGCCGACGTTTCTGCTGCACTACTCTCTGAATGCTACTGAAGGCATTTTTTTTTTTTAATGTTGACTTCGAGTCATTCAAATATGCCTTGAGGAGAAGATGTTTCTCGGCCAGCAATTGGTTGATGTCTTTGGAATTTTCATCAAACCAGTCTTTATGCTTTCGGGGGGTGGGTGGGAGGGGGGGGGGGGGGGGGGGCTGGACTCAGGATTTCCATAGCAGTGTAAATTATATCCTTTAGGGCTCTCCATTCTGTTTCTGCATCCTGTTTAGCTGCAGAATTGGGCTTGAGGCGGTCTTCCAGCATATTTTCAAATGACAGCTGCTGCAGTTGTTTGCTGTTTAGGCAGGTGACGTTTAGTTTTGTTTGCATTTTTACACCTTGAGGACGCCTTGGAAGTTTGATGTGTATGTTTATTTTCGTGATAATGAGACGATGGTCTCATGGAAAATTTCTCACCATACATGGATGTCACTCGAATGTCTTGTCTGTCACTCCTCCTGACGATGACATAGTCAATGAGGTGCCAGTGTTTCGAGCGAGGGTGCATCCACGATGTCATGTTTCTCGTGGGAAGATGGAAATTGTGTTGGTGATCAAGAGATCGTGTTCGGCACAGGTCTGAAGAAGGAGGAGTCCATTGCTGTTACAATTTCCGACTCCGTACTTTCCAATGATGCCACTCCAAGAGGCGGTGTCCTTGCCTACTCTGGCATTGAAGTCCCCAAGGAGTATAAGTTTGTCCCCTTTGGAAATAGATGTTAATATGTTGTACAGGTAATCATAGAACTTGTTTTTGACATCATCTTCATTGGTCATGGTTGGTGCGTAGATACTCACGATGGTTGCATGCTTCTTTCCTTTCAGCAGGGGTAACTTAATAGTAATATGCCTGTCATTTATAGCCTTCGGAAATTTAGCTAGTTTACTAACCAGGGCTGACTTAATGGCAAATCCCACAATGGAGTGGCATATTTGCTCGCTTTTCCTTCCACTCCAGAAGAATGTGTAGCCGGCACCTACTTCACAGATTTGGCCTTCATCTGCAAGTCGTGTCTTGCTCAAGGCTGCAATGTCGATGTTGTACCTGCCCAGATCTCCCCCAACCCGTGCAGTTCGTCTCTCTCGGCCCAACGAGGCGTCTCTATCAAATAGGGTGCGTACATTCCAAGTTCCGATTGTCAAGGGAATATGGTTTCTCTTTTAGTTGTATCTGTTTTTACTTTGTTTTTCGACCGCAGTATAGGGTGCCCACCAACCGCCGCTAGCTGGTTAGGTAATGATGGAGCAGAAAATGTTTAAGGCACCTTTTCTAGCCCCTTCCTCGTGCTATGGAGGTGAGCAGTGGTTTCCTATAGAGGGCTGCTCAATCGCTCAGGGGGCTGCCGAATCCCACTACTGCCGCTCACCCATTGCCACAGGGCTTGAATGTGATATATGAAGTTGGATGAAGAATGACTTGCGCGATGAAGTGGATTAAAGTGAGGAAGAGTTGCGCAATTCGTCGACCTCACTCTCTCGCCTGAGTCCATCTGAATCCAGTGACAAGACAAGTCAAGACGACTGGAGACGAATACAGGTGCAGTGGATGACCAGGGCGCTCTACATGCTTTGCCGTGCTCATTACGTTCCACACCGCTTTGCAGATAAACGCCGTCTTGCCACTTGAATCAATAAAGATTTCTTCTGCGTAGTCTGCCGAGCCCTGTCTTCACACGCTGGGTAGGCATACTCTAGTTCACCGATTGGTTTGACACTATATTGGCTACACACGCCTGGTTTAGCCAGCCTGTCACAGCTATTGCCCGGGGGGTGGCCGCTATTGCATGCTGACAGCTACTAGGAGCCACAGGCATGAGCTGGATGTAGGCTTGGACCAGTGGGGGATGGTCCCTTGAAAAGGACATGAGAGTCATCCTTACCAAAGGTACTACCAATGCCTGTCACCTCGTACTCCCGAACACCAACAATAATAACAACACTAATAGCAACAATACCAGCGACAAAAACAACAACAATAACATCAACAATCTGCCACTGACTGTGCTAACCTGACAGCTAGTCGCAGGACTGCTCGCTAAACCCAACAGCAAAGCTAGCCTTTCTCGTGAGTTGGGGAAATATCGCTGGCGGAGGAAAAGAACTGCACACCTCATCTGGTAACCCCTTGGCCTGGCGGGGACGTGCTACGTGTTATATTTGTCATGATGATCTGTTTTGTGAGACCATACGCTATCCGGCGGTGTGTGTGTGTGTGTGAGTGTCTGTCTGTCTGTCTGTCTGTCTATCTGTCTGTCTGTCTGTCTGTCTGTCTGTATGTCTGTCTGTCTGTCTGTCTGTCTGTCTGTCTGTCTGGTGGTGTGCAATACTCCATCACAATGCTTATGTGCATGTTTGATGTACATCGCTTGGGAGTACTCAAGAATAAGATAAGTGTAGTACAGTTTGAAATATCACAACGTTCACAGAGACATGAGAAATATAATACAGTATGACATATCACAACGTTGATAGAGACATGAGAAATGTAATACAGAATAAAATACCACAACGTTCACACAGACATGAGAAATGTAATACCACAACGTTCACATAGACATGAGACATGCAATACAGAATTAAATAACCGCAATGTTGACAGAGGCATGAGAAATGTAGTACAGATTGAAATACCACAACATACACAGAGACATGCGAAATGTAATACAGAATGAAATACCACAACGTTGATAGAGACATGAGAAATGTAATACAGAATGAAATACCACAATGTTCACATTGACATGAGAAATGTAATACAGAATGAAATACCACAACGTTGATAGAGACATGAGAAATGTAATACAGAATGAAATACCACAATGTTCACATTGACATGAGAAATGTAATACTACAACGTTCACAGAGACATGAGACATGTTATACAGAATGAAATACCACAACGTTCACATAGACATGAGACATGTAATACAGAATGAAACATCACAACTTTCACACAGACATGTGACATGTAATACAGAATGAAATACGCAACGTTCACAGAGACATGAGACATGTAATACAGAATGAAATACCACAACGTTCACAGAGATTACACAAGCAGAGATCCCCGACAAGCCGTGGCGTTGTCTGGCCGCTGTACAAATCTGAATACAGTTACTAAAATCATATTTACAGGGAGACAATGACGTTTACATTTGATGTTGTCTCTTGCAATAGCTACTCCTGTAATGTTTACTGTTGCCTCATTTCTCTTTCACGCGGCCTCTGGTTCTCTCTCTCTCTCTCTCTCTCTCTCTCTCTCTCTCTCTCTCTCTCTCTCTCTCTCTCTCTCTCTCTCTCTAACTCTCTCTCCCTCTCTCTCTCCCTCTCTCTATCATCGCTCTCTATATTCTTCGTTTCCTCTCTCTCTCCTCTCTCTCCTATCTCTATATATATTCTCTCTCTCTCTTTCTCTCTCTCTCTCATCTCTCTCTCTCTCTCTCTCTCTCTCTCTCCTGGCTCTCTATATTCTTTGTCTCCTATATCTCCTCTCTCTATATATTCTCTCTCTCCATTCTCTCTCCCTGTCTCTCTCTCTATTCTCTCTCTCTATTCTCTCTCATTCCTCTTTTTCTCTCTCTCTCTCTCTCTTCTCTGACTCTCGTTCTTACTTTGTCCCTCTCTCTCTCTCTCTCTTTCTCTCTCTCTCTCTCTCTCTCTCTCTCTCTTCTCTCTCTCTCTCTCTCTCTCTCTCTCTCTCTCTCTCTCTCTCTCTCTCTCTCTCTGATTGTAACTTTGCGCGTCTTTCAATGTATCTCTCTCATTGGCAGTGTGTTGTAAATCCTGTTGTTTCATTAATTCCAATTCCAATTCCAAAAACTAAAATTCCAAATTCGGTCTCCTCTAACCTGCTTCGTCGGCGTCGGTTATTGTTGAGAGCCGTGGTTTGTGTGGGTTTATTCACCCTAATTCTTGTCTTGTGAGTCCTATCTCGGACTGGTTATGTAGCGTTTGTGTCTGTGACGTCAGCTGGGGGATCGGTCGGCGGCTATCCTTAGTGCTCGTCTGTTCTTGTGGTTTTCTTTGTTTGTGTAGGCTCCTGGCTCGTCTGGCTTGACTGGCTGCAGTCCGTATAAGGACTTTTTATTTGGTCTTTTTGTCTCCTTTTTTGTGTATTTTCTGTAGGAGATTTCGACGTTTTCATTTCCCTCCTTGCGCCTGTTTTCACTGTCCCGTTTGCGTATCTGCTGCCTTAAGATTTCTTCCTCCGTGGTCAGCCATGGGACGATTTCACCGTCCTCGATATAGTACTCGAAGTCGGCCTCACAGTTGTAGTGTACTACTGGGTATACCATCGGTTTCCCCCGGAGTTTTTTAGGCTTCTTCTTTTCTTCTTCTTCCCAGCGCCTTCTGAATTCCTCGCGCTTGAGTTCCTCCTTGCTAACTGGGTATTCTGTGCCTCCTTCAGAGATCCGACGGGATATTGTTTCCCTCTTGGGCGTTGTAGTTGGGCTGCTGGCTTTAGCTTGCGGTTCAGGCTCGGTCTCTTGGTTTTCATCTTGCGGTTTCTCTGTGAGTTCTTGTATGGCTTCTGTTGGTTTGTTTTGAAAGAGTTCCATTTCAGCTCTATGCTGTTGTTTCATTAGTTGTATCTTTGGCTTAAATAACTGAGTCAGACTTCAACGAGCAAGTCTATTTGTAACTTTAGCAGCATTAACATCACACGTGCATGTAATATCTCTCCATCCACATCACATTTACATGTCACATCTCTCCATCCACATCACATTTACATGTCACATCTCTCCATCCACATCACATTTGCACTCTTGAACCGATCGACGTAGCACGAAATCTAACCCACGACCGAGGAACGCGAGGCACACGACGTTACCACTTGGCCAAGGAGACTTCCGATTATGTGTACGTTTGTTAAATATTGATTGCAAGAGATGAACGCGCGTACCCGCTCACACATCTGACCTACATAAGTACACGGGGACCCGAATAATCTGTGTTTACCTCCTTACATAATCACATGGCTACACAGAACCCATTGGATTACACCGTTTAGCTGCTTACATAATTACATAGTTACATATGAAATCACTTGACTAAACGTTTTAACTGCTGACATGATCGCATATCTTCATAAGAACGCACTTGATGACAATTGTTTCCTCCCTACACAATTACACCATTACATACGGTCACACTTGACGACAATTGTTTCTTCCCTACACAATTACACCGTTACATACGGTCACACTTGACGACAATTGTTTCCTCCCTACACAATTACACCATTACATACGGTCACACTTGATGACAATTGTTTCCTCCCTACACAATTACACCGTTACATACGGTCACACTTGACGACAATTGTTTCCTCCCTACACAATTACACCATTACATACGGTCACACTTGACGACAATTGTTTCCTCCCTACACAATTACACCATTACATACGGACACACTTGATGACAATTGTTTCCTCCCTACACAATTACACCATTACATAGGTCACACTTGATGACAATTGTTTCCTCCCTACACAATTACACCGTTACATACGGTCACACTTGATGACAATTGTTCCTCCCTACACAATTACACCGTTACATACGGTCACACTTGATGACAATTGTTTCCTCCCTACACAATTACACCTTTACATACGGACACACTTGATGACAATTGTTTCCTCCCTACACAATTACACCGTTACATACGGACACACTTGATGACAATTGTTTCCTCCCTACACAATTACACCGTTACATACGGACACACTTGACGACAATTGTTTCCTCCCTACACAATTACACCATTACATACGGACACACTTGATGACAATTGTTTCCTCCCTACACAATTACACCGTTACATACGGACACACTTGACGACAATTGTTTCTTCCCTACACAATTACACCATTACATACGGACACACTTGATGACAATTGTTTCCTCCCTACACAATTACACCGTTACATACGGACACACTTGATGACAATTGTTCCCTCCCTACACAATTACACCGTTACATACGGTCACACTTGACGACAATTGTTTCCTCCCTACACAATTAAACCGTTACATACGGACACACTTGATGACAATTGTTTCCTCCCTACACAATTACACCGTTACATACGGTCACACTTGACGACAATTGTTTCCTCCCTACACAATTACACCGTTACATACGGTCACACTTGACGACAATTGTTCCCTCCCTACACAATTACACCGTTACATACGGTCACACTTGACGACAATTGTTTCCTCCCTACACAATTACACCGTTACATACGGTCACACTTGACGACAATTGTTTCCTCCCTACACAATTACACCGTTACATACGGTCACACTTTATGACAATTGTTTCCTCCCTACACAATTACACCGTTACATACGGACACACTTGATGACAATTGTTCCCTCCCTACACAATTACACCGTTACATACGGACACACTTGATGACAATTGTTTCCTCCCTACACAATTACACCGTTACATACGGACACACTTGACGACAATTGTTTCTTCCCTACACAATTACACCGTTACATACGGACACACTTGATGACAATTGTTTCCTCCCTACACAATTACACCATTACATACGGTCACACTTGACGACAATTGTTTCTTCCCTACACAATTACACCGTTACATACGGACACACTTGATGACAATTGTTTCCTCCCTACACAATTACACCGTTACATACGGACACACTTGATGACAATTGTTTCCTCCCTACACAATTACACCGTTACATACGGACACACTTTATGACAATTGTTTCCTCCCTACACAATTACACCGTTACATACGGACACACTTGGTGACAACTGTTCCCTCCCTACACAATTACACCGTTACATATGGATACACTTGATGACACCTTTGACTTCACTATATAATCACCTTTTTGCATACAAACCCGAATGAAGAATCCACGGGTTGACCAGATGATCCAGCCACGTGCAGGCTTTCAATTCAAGACTAGGTGGTGGAGTGGCTAGCACGCTAGTCTGCCAGCCCTCTGGGCATGTGTTCCAATCCTCATTAAGGCGGAATTTTAAAATGTACCCGAGCTGACAATCGGCCCAGCCTGAAAGGGTACCAGCAGACGTTCTGGGGGTGAAGGTGACCTACGTGATAGTGAGCACGTGACACATCGAGTGCCCATTGGTTTAAACATATAGATTAGCATATTCATCATCATGTGCCTTGGCGGTAAGTGTGGGCGGTCATGTTTCGCCATCTCATGCGATCACCAGAGTCGTGGATCAGCTCTGTGTTCTTGTCCCGACCATACCACGTGGCCAAGGCATCCAGGTATTTACTTCTCTTCCTTCCCCTTGTTCCATTCCCCTCAGTCCTGCCCCTTAGCATCGCATCTACTAAATGTTTCAGCTCCTGCTCATTGTCTGCAATCAATACTCTATCATCCGCATATCTAATGTTATTGACGTTACATCCGCCAATGCTGATACCTCTCATACCTTCTAAATTTCTAAAACTATTTTCACTTTACAAGCAAAAAAAAATCTGGAGACATTACACATTCCTGTCTCACACCTCTCTTAATAAGCTGATATTGATCTACTTCATTATCAATATTTATTGCAGCTTGTTGTTTCCAATATATGTTATTTACAAGTCTAAGGGTTTTCCCATCAATTTGTAGATCGGCAAGCATATCTACCATGTTGACATGTCTTACTCTATCGAAAGCCTTTGGGTAGTCAGTAAAGCAAAGATGTAAATCTTTGTTTACTTCTATAGAACGTTCGATTAATGTTCTCAACAAGTACACAACATATATTTTGCCTGTGTTTTCTCCGAACCCACATTATTGGTCCCCTATTTCAGATTGTATTTTCTTCCTCTTTTACTTGATAATTTATAGCAAAATCTTCGAGATATGGCTCATTATACTAATTGTTCTATGTTGATCACATTCCAGGGCTCCTGATTTCTTTTGGATTGTAATAAATACAGAGTTACATAATTCAGGAAGTATATCTCCAGTATCGTATATTGTGTTCAGCAGTCTGGTGACTTGGTCTATTCCATATTCTTCTAAGGTATTTATCATTTCTGTCGTGATCTTGTTTGGACCCGGGGTCTTTCCAGTTTGCATATGGCTAAGAGCATTCTGAACTTCCATAATCAAAATTGATTGTCCTTCATTATTATTCAGAATAAAATACCGTTTTTCTTTTGTATCGTTATAAAGGTTTTACACATAATCAGACCATGCATTTAACATCTGATCTTTTTCTATTATGATTTTGCCATCTTTGGTTGTTAGGCAGCGCGTTGATGTGTGTGTTCTTTTCTTAGTGATGTCATGAATTCTTGTGTGCATTAATTTGGTATTCAAATTTTCAATTTGCCTGCAATTTTCCTCAAGCCATGCTTCTTTTGCCTCTTTGCACAATTTCTTGTTTCTGTGAATCTCTACCTATTTGTTCATGGTTACTTTTATTATTTCTTCTTATTTCTAGAAGTTGTAAGATGTCTTCCATCATCTATTTGTTAAGTTCAATAATCTTTAGTGTGAGGACAGGTGATTATGTTGCCATGCTCACTGAGTTTTTCAATATTTCCAGTTTGTCACTGACATGTTGAAATATAATTTCCAGATCGGACAATGAATCAAATCTGTTCTCGAATGTGTCTTTTATCTCCCCACTCTTCAGTGCACATAGATCAAATTGTGTCTTTTATCTCCCCACTCTTCAGTGCACATAGATCAAATTGTGTCTTTTATCTCCCCACTCTTCAGTGCACATAGATCAAATTGTGTCTTTCTTGGTGTATATTTGACCTTCTTTAATGTTATATGCATATTGCTTATAACTAATCTGTGGTCGCTGTAGCAGTCTGCATTTTGTATACTTTTTACGACTTTTAAGGCATTTCAAGAGCATTTTAAGGCATTCTGTTGATTAGGATGTAATCAGTCTGGTTAATGATCATATTATCAGGACTCCTTCATGTCCATAATCTCTTTGGGTGTTGTTGATACCAGGTATTTCCAATAATCACATTATGATTTTTTGTCCACGGCACAAGTCTGCAACCTCTTTCATTACGCTCGCCTAGTCCATATTTGCTTAGTGTGCATCCATCATGTTTATTTCCAACTTTAGCATTAAACTCACCCATTCTAATATTTACTTCTGTGCATTTGTACTTCTTGAAGAAATCACTATACAATTTATCGGTGCTGTCATTACTGCTTTCTGTTGTTGGTGAATAAACTTGAATGATGATGGCATAAAAAGGTCTACCACTTTACCAGTAATATTCTGTCTGACACAGTCCAATATCCTTTGATAGATTTCGATCTCCCCAGATTCATTATAAGTGCTAAACTCGTTATTGTGTTCTCTCCACCAGAATGGATTATGTTATATTCCTCGGATATTATCATGCGCAATCCTTTCCATCTGGTCTCACATACACCTACAATGCTAATATTTACTCTTCTCATTTCTTTCTCGATATTGACCAGTTTACCATCCCCATTCATGGTTCTAACGTTCCACGTTCCCATTTTAAATGTTGTTAATCTGTTTCACTGAGTCGCTTTCTGACAGCTAGTATAGATTACACTCAGTCGCTTGCTGACAGCTAAAATAGTATACCCGCATTACTTCAAGGCATGTAGACGGGTACTGTTGTCTACTTACATGCCAACCAGAATGACCAGCCCACTCACCCGTTTATATATACCCGTATGTACGTCATCATTAGCTGTCCCACCCACTGACTATGGCGTTCACACCTGTTGGCATCTTGCCATCTCTTACAACATGCATCAGTTCGTGTGCTGACACCAGCCAGTTCCGTGCCATGACAAACAGTTGTCAAGAGTCCTCCCACGCTGTCTTCTCCTGTCTCTACTTTAATCAATATTTCCACTTGTCACAGCATGTTCCAGTTTTTCTCTCCTCACAAGGCAACGAATAATGACTACCACCCCTTTCTGATGTTTGTCATCAGTTGTTTTTGTGTGAGTGTCTTAGCCTCTTATAAGACATTTAGGTAAATTAATTTGGCTGTCCAATGGATTTTCAGCTTCCGTCTGTAAAAGAGGGCATACCTGTCAAGCACGCACACGCTGCAAAAGAAAGATCAGACTCACTAGACTGGGCACCAGCTTCCAAAGGAGAATATTTGCTGATCGACTACAGCATGGGAACAGTTCGCCTGACGGCCAGAATAAAACACACCGTAAGGACACTCTTAAAGGTACTTGTAGGTCCTTCAGCTTCAACAGACACACAGCAGGCAGCTGACCAAGATGGATGCAGATGGCGTACATCCCTTCAACACGGCGCTGGCAAATCCACACAGACAAGCCAGATAGTTCATTACAGCCCATTCCTGATCTACTGTCCACACAGACAAGCCAGATAGTTCATTACAGCCCATCCCTCATCTACTGTCCACACAGACAAGCCAGCACATCTCTCATCTACTGTCCACACAGACAAGCCAGCACATCTCTCATCTACTGTCCACACAGACAAGCCGGCACATCCCTCATCTACTGTCCACACAGACAAGCCAGCACATCCCTCATCTACTGTCCACACAGACAAGCCAGCACATCTCTCATCTACTGTCCACACAGACAAGCCAGCACATCCCTCATCTACTGTCCACACAGACAAGCGAGCACATCCCTCATCTACTGTCCACACAGACAAGCCAGCACATCCCTCATCTACTGTCCACACAGACAAGCGAGCACATCCCTCATCTACTGTCCACACAGACAAGCCAGCACATCCCTCATCTACTGTCCACACAGACAAGACAGCACATCCCTCATCTACTGTCCACACAGACAAGCCAGATAGTTCATTACAGCCCATCCCTCATCTACTGTCCACACAGACAAGCCAGCACATCCCTCATCTACTGTCCACACAGACAAGCCAGCACATCTCTCATCTACTGTCCAGACAGACAAGCCAGCACGACATTCATCTGCTGTCCACACAGACAAGCCAGCACATCCCTCATCTACTGTCCACACAGACAAGCCAGTACATCCCTCATCTACTGTCCACACAGACAAGACAGCACATCCCTCATCTACTGTCCACACAGACAAGCCAGCACATCTCTCATCTGCTGTCCACACAGACAAGCCAGCACGACCTTCATCTGCTGTCCACACAGACAAGCCAGCACATCCCTCATCTACTGTCCACACAGACAAGCCAGTACATCCCTCATCTACTGTCCACACAGACAAGACAGCACATCCCTCATCTACTGTCCACACAGACAAGCCAGCACATCTCTCATCTACTGTCCACACATACAAGCCAGCACATCCCTCATCTACTGTCCACACAGACAAGCCAGCACATCCCTCATCTACTGTCCACACAGACAAGCCAGCACATCTCTCATCTACTGTCCACACAGACAAGCCAGCACATCCCTCATCTACTGTCCACACAGACAAGCCAGCACATCCCTCATCTACTGTCCACACAGACAAGCCAGCACGACCTTCATCTGCTGTCCACACAGACAAGCCAGCACATCCCTCATCTACTGTCCACACAGACAAGCCAGCACGACCTTCATCTGCTGTCCACACAGACAAGCCAGCACATCCCACATCTACTGTCCACACAGACAAGCCAGTACATCCCTCATCTACTGTCCACACAGACAAGACAGCACATCCCTCATCTACTGTCCACACAGATAAGCCAGCAAATCTCTCATCTACTGTCCACACAGACAAGCGAGCACATCCCTCATCTACTGTCCATACATACAAGCCAGCACATCCCTCATCTACTGTCCACACAGACAAGCCAGCACATCCCTCATCTACTGTCCACACATACAAGCCAGCACATCCCTCATCTACTGTCCACACAGACAAGCGAGCACATCCCTCATCTACTGTCCACGCAGACAAGCCAGCACATCCCTCATCTACTGTCCACACAGACAAGCCAGCACATCCCTCATCTACTGTCCACACAGACAAGCCAGCACATCCCTCATCTAATGTCCACACATACAAGCCAGCACATCCCTCATCTACTATCCACACAGACAAGCCAGCACATCCCTCATCTACTGTCCACACAGACAAGCCAGCACATCCCTCATCTACTGTCCACGCAGACAAGCCAGCATGTCCTCCATCTACTGTCCACACAGACAAGCCAGCGCATCCCTCATCTACTGTCCACACAGACAAGCCAGCACATCTCTCATCTACTGTCCACACAGACAAGCCAGCACATCCCTCATCTACTGTCCACACATACAAGCCAGCACATCCCTAATCTACTGTCCACACAGACAAGCCAGCAATCCCTCATCTACTGTCCACACAGACAAGCCAGCACATCCCTCATCTACTGTCCACACAGACAAGCCAGCACATCCCTCATCTACTGTCCACGCAGACAAGCCAGCATGTCCTCCATCTACTGTCCACACAGACAAGCCAGCACATCCCTCATCTACTGTCCACACAGACAAGCCAGCATGTCCTCCATCTACTGTCCACACAGACAAGCCAGCACATCCCTCATCTACTGTCCACACAGACAAGCCAGCATGTCCTCCATCTACTGTCCACACAGACAAGCCAGCACATCCCTCATCTACTGTCCACACAGACAAGCCAGCATGTCCTCCATCTACTGTCCACACAGACAAGCCAGCACATCCCTCATCTACTGTCCACGCAGACAAGCCAGCATGTCCTCCATCTACTGTCCACACAGACAAGCCAGCACATCCTTCATCTACTGTCCACACAGACAAGCCAGCACATCTCTCATCTGCTGTCCACACAGACAAGCCAGCACGACCTTCATCTGCTGTCCACACAGACAAGCCAGCACATCCCTCATCTACTGTCCACACAGACAAGCCAGTACATCCCTCATCTACTGTCCACACAGACAAGACAGCACATCCCTCATCTACTGTCCACACAGACAAGCCAGCACATCTCTCATCTACTGTCCACACATACAAGCCAGCACATCCCTCATCTACTGTCCACACAGACAAGCCAGCACATCCCTCATCTACTGTCCACACAGACAAGCCAGCACATCTCTCATCTACTGTCCACACAGACAAGCCAGCACATCCCTCATCTACTGTCCACACAGACAAGCCAGCACATCCCTCATCTACTGTCCACACAGACAAGCCAGCACGACCTTCATCTGCTGTCCACACAGACAAGCCAGCACATCCCTCATCTACTGTCCACACAGACAAGCCAGCACGACCTTCATCTGCTGTCCACACAGACAAGACAGCACATCCCTCATCTACTGTCCACACAGACAAGCCAGCACATCTCTCATCTACTGTCCACACAGACAAGCGAGCATATCCCTCATCTACTGTCCATACATACAAGCCAGCACATTCCTCATCTACTGTCCACACAGACAAGCCAGCACATCCCTCATCTACTGTCCACACATACAAGCCAGCACATCCCTAATCTACTGTCCACACAGACAAGCGAGCACATCCCTCATCTACTGTCCACGCAGACAAGCCAGCACATCCCTCATCTACTGTCCACACAGACAAGCCAGCACATCCCTCATCTACTGTCCACACAGACAAGCCAGCACATCCCTCATCTAATGTCCACACATACAAGCCAGCACATCCCTCATCTACTGTCCACACAGACAAGCCAGCACATCCCTCATCTACTGTCCACACAGACAAGCCAGCACATCCCTCATCTACTGTCCACGCAGACAAGCCAGCATGTCCTCCATCTACTGTCCACACAGACAAGCCAGCACATCCCTCATCTACTGTCCACACAGACAAGCCAGCACATCTCTCATCTACTGTCCACACAGACAAGCCAGCACATCCCTCATCTACTGTCCACACATACAAGCCAGCACATCCCTCATCTACTGTCCACACAGACAAGCCAGCACATCCCTCATCTACTGTCCACACAGACAAGCCAGCACATACCTCATCTACTGTCCACACAGACAAGCCAGCACATCCCTCATCTACTGTCCACGCAGACAAGCCAGCATGTCCTCCATCTACTGTCCACACAGACAAGCCAGCACATCCCTCATCTACTGTCCACACAGACAAGCCAGCATGTCCTCCATCTACTGTCCACACAGACAAGCCAGCACATCCCTCATCTACTGTCCACACAGACAAGCCAGCATGTCCTCCATCTACTGTCCACACAGACAAGCGAGCACATCCCTCATCTACTGTCCACACAGACAAGCCAGCATGTCCTCCATCTACTGTCCACACAGACAAGCCAGCACATCCCTCATCTACTGTCCACGCAGACAAGCCAGCATGTCCTCCATCTACTGTCCACACAGACAAGCCAGCACATCCTTCATCTACTGTCCACACAGACAAGCCAGCACATCCCTCATCTACTGTCCACACAGACAAGCCAGCACATCCCTCATCTACTGTCCACGCAGACAAGCGAGCACATCCCTCATCTACTGTCCACACAGACAAGCCAGCACATCCCTCATCTACTGTCCACGCAGACAAGCCAGCACATCCCTAATCTACTGTCCACACAGACAAGCCAGCACATCCCTCATCTACTGTCCACGCAGACAAGCCAGCATGTCCTCCATCTACTGTCCACACAGACAAGCCAGCACATCCCTCATCTACTGTCCACACAGACAAGCCAGCACATCTCTCATCTACTGTCCACGCAGACAAGCCAGCACATCCCTCATCTACTGTCCACACAGACAAGCCAGCACATCCCTCATCTACTGTCCACGCAGACAAGCCAGCATGTCCTCCATCTACTGTCCACACAGACAAGCCAGCACATCCCTCATCTACTGTCCACACAGACAAGCCAGCACATCTCTCATCTACTGTCCACGCAGACAAGCCAGCACATCCCTCATCTACTGTCCACACAGACAAGCCAGCACATCCCTCATCTACTGTCCACACAGACAAGCCAGCACATCCCTCATCTACTGTCCACACAGACAAGCCAGCACATCCCTCATCTACTGTCCACAAACTGCCCGAGCTGATATGCGCCTTATCAGTCAGTTTGGCACTCACAATCATCGAATCTCATTGGATAACGAGTGGTCTTCATCGTTTATGATGGAAGAATATAACAAACTACATCCTTGAGATCTCTAGGGATCTATTTTTGGCGTGGTTATTAATTGTCCAGAATTCACAGCCATCTGTTACAACTGGTCCTATATAATATGCATGCATTCTGTTTATAACCTCCAATGACAGAGATTCAGGGCATAATTTCTTCTTCGTTTTATAACTTTCAAGGACAGGGATTCAGGGCATAATTTCTTCTTTTTATAAACTATAGTTTTTGCTTCTCCTATTTTGTCCTTCATCTCTGTGAATGAGCATCGCTTGTCTGATATTAGCTTTGTGCCTAAGTAATTGAATGTCTGTACTTGCTACTTATTAATGTTATTTACTCTCATTGTACATTTAGACAAGATTAGTTTCTTCAACATTATCGTTAGTTAGACCATCCTGCTATTTAAGCAAGGGTATATTTCTAAGTTTCTACAACAAAAAAGTATTAACATACGGGCCGGAGTTGGCAACCCATTTACCTGGTGACATAATCACATCCTTACATACGAACGGTTGACAAACCAATATATCTGCTTACATAATCACATACTTACATACGAACAGCTGACAAACCAATATATCTGCTTATATAATCACATACTTACATACGAACAGCTGAGAAACCAATATATCTGCTTACATAATCGCATACTTACATACGAACGGTTGACAAAACAATATATCTGCTTACATAATCACATACTTACATACGAACAGCTGACAAACTAATATATCTGCTTACATAATCACATACTTACATACGAACAGCTGACAAAGTAATATATCTGCTTACATAATCACATACTTACATACGAACAGCTGACAAACCAATATATCTGCTTACATAATCACATACTTACATACGAACGGTTGACAAACCAATATATCTGCTTACATAATCACATACTTACATACGAACAGTTGACAAACTAATATATCTGCTTACATAATCACATACTTACATACGAACAGCTGACAAAGTAATATATCTGCTTACATAATCACATACTTACATACGAACAGATGACAAACTAATATATCTGCTTACATAATCACATACTTACATACGAACAGCTGACAAACTAATATATCTGCTTACATAATCACATACTTACATACGAACAGCTGACAAAGTAATATATCTGCTTACATAATCACATACTTACATACGAACAGCTGACAAAGTAATATATCTGCTTACATAATCACATACTTACATACGAACAGCTGACAAAGTAATATATCTGCTTACATAATCACATACTTACATACGAACAGCTGACAAAGTAATATATCTGCTTACATAATCACATACTTACATACGAACAGTTGACAAACTAATATATCTGCTTACATAATCACATACTTACATACGAACAGCTGACAAAGTAATATATCTGCTTACATAATCACATACTTACATACGAACAGCTGACAAACTAATATATCTGCTTACACGATTGTCTACTTATTTCTTCTTATAGTCCATGCCGCATGTCTGTCCACAATCTGCTGACTCTTGTGCTGCCAATCTTCTTATAGTCCATGCCATGTGGCGTTGGTGATCATGTCTATCCACAATCTTCTGTCTCTTGTGCTGTCAATCCTTTCTGATACCGATGTTTCTTGCATACCATGATGTCAAACTGTTCAGCATCTTCTCTCTTGGTCTCCCCTGGCCTCCCCTCCCCACCAAACTTCCAGTTATGATAACATAATCCAACATTTCCCTTCTCATGACACGCCCAGAGATGTGACCCATTGTCTTCTGATGCAAGTGACCTACATACACCCGAACTAGTTAAAGGACCCAAATCCGAGCTTCCATGATGTTCGTTGTGTGTTCTCGTTAAGACACATGTACACTTACTGGACATATCCGGTAGTGTAGTGGCTATCACAAAGTCTGCTGACCAGGTGTCACGTGTTGTCCACCCGCTCGAGGCTGCTCCTACAATAATTGACTGTGGCTAACATGAGTGCCAGGAACTGCTCAAGAGAGGAAAGGTGATCGGCGTGACTTTGACAACATCGCCCGGTAGTCCCCGCTGGTCAATGAGAGGTGGTCGGCGAGACTTTGACAACATCGCCCGGCGAGTATCCGCTGGGAAATAGAAATACTGGGTGTAAACCCGTGAACCCAGCACACCCAGCTGACCAGGTGTCTATCCACAGTGGGGCCGTAGGCTAACTGTGATACATTGCTGCTGTGTGAGGGGGTTTACTGTGATACATTGCTGCTGTGTGAGGGGGTTTACTGTGATACATTGCTGCTGTGTGAGGGGGTTTACTGTGATACATTGCTGCTGTGTGAGGGGGTTTACTGTGATACATTGCTGCTATGTGAGGGGGTTTACTGTGATACATTGCTGCTGTGTGAGGGGGTTTACTGTGATACATTGCTGCTGTGTGAGGGGGTTTACTGTGATACATTGCTGCTGTGTGAGGGGGTTTACTGTGATACATTGCTGCTGTGTGAGGGGGTTTACTGTGGATACATTGCTGCTGTGTGAGGGGGTTTACTGTGATACATTGCTGCTGTGTGAGGGGGTTTACTGTGATACATTGCTGCTATGTGAGGGGGTTTACTGTGATACATTGCTGCTGTGTGAGGGGGTTTACTGTGATGCATTGCTGCTGTGTGCCGAGGGTTACTGTGATACATTGCTGCTGTGTACCGAGGGTTACTGTGATACATTGCTGCTGTGTGCCGAGGGTTACTGTGATACATTGCTGCTGTGTGCCGAGGGTTACTGTGATACATTGCTGCCGTGTGCCGAGGGTTACTGTGATACATTGCTGCTGTGTACCGAGGGTTACTGTGATACATTGCTGCCGTGTGCCGAGGGTTACTGTGATACATTGCTACTGTGTGCCGAGGGTTACTGTGATACTGTACTGCTGTGTGCCGAGGAAATTGACCGTGATACATTGCTGCTGTGTGCCGAGGGTTACTGTGATACATTGCTGCTGTGTGCCGAGGGTTACTGTGATACATTGCTGCTGTGTGAGGGGGTTTACAGTGATACATTGCTGCTGTGTGTCGAGGGTTACTGTGATACATTGCTGCTGTGTGCCGAGGGTTACTGTGATACATTGCTGCTGTGTGCCGAGGGTTACTGTGATACATTGCTGCTGTGTGCCGAGGGTTACTGTGATACATTGCTGCTGTGTGCCGAGGGTTACTGTGATACATTGCTGCCGTGTGCCGAGGGTTACTGTGATACATTGCTGCCGTGTGCCGAGGGTTACTGTGATACATTGCTGCTGTGTGCCGAGGAAATTGACCGTGATACATTGCTGCCGTGTGCCGAGGGTTACTGTGATACATTGCTGCTGTGTGCCGAGGGTTACTGTGATACATTGCTTCCGTGTGCCGAGGGTTACTGTGATACATTGCTGCCGTGTGCCGAGGGTTACTGTGATACATTGCTGCTGTGTGCCGAGGGTTACTGTGATACATTGCTGCTGTGTGCCGAGGAAATTGACCGTGATTCATTGCTGCCGTGTGCCGAGGGTTACTGTGATACATTGCTGCCGTGTGCCGAGGGTTACTGTGATACATTGCTGCCGTGTGCCGAGGGTTACTGTGATACATTGCTGCCGTGTACCGAGGGTTACTGTGATACATTGCTGCCGTGTGCCGAGGGTTACTGTGATACATTGCTGCCGTGTGCCGAGGGTTACTGTGATACATTGCTGCCGTGTGCCGAGGGTTACTGTGATACATTGCTGCCGTGTGCCGAGGGTTACTGTGATACATTGCTACTGTGTGCCGAGGGTTACTGTGATACTGTACTGCTGTGTGCCGAGGAAATTGACCGTGATACATTGCTGCTGTGTGCCGAGGGTTACTGTGATACATTGCTGCTGTGTGCCGAGGGTTACTGTGATACATTGCTGCCGTGTGCCGAGGGTTACTGTGATACATTGCTGCTGTGTGCTGAGGGTTACTGTGATACATTGCTGCTGTGTGCCGAGGGTTACTGTGATACATTGCTGCTGTGTGCCGAGGGTTACTGTGATACATTGCTGCTGTGTGCCGAGGAAATTGACCGTGATACATTGCTGCTGTGTGCCGAGGGTTACTGTGATACATTGCTGCTGTGTGCCGAGGGTTACTGTGATACATTGCTGCTGTGTGCCGAGGGTTACTGTGATACATTGCTGCCGTGTGCCGAGGTTACTGTGATACATTGCTGCCGTGTGCCGAGGGTTACTGTGATACATTGCTGCCGTGTGCCGAGGGTTACTGTGATACATTGCTGCTGTGTGCCGAGGGTTACTGTAATACATTGCTGCTGTGTACCGAGGGTTACTGTGATACATTGCTGCCGTGTGCCGAGGGTTACTGTGATACATTGCTGCTGTGTGCCGAGGGTTACTGTGATACATTGCTGCTGTGTGCCGAGGGTTACTGTGATACATTGCTGCTGTGTGCCGAGGAAATTGACCGTGATACATTGCTGCCGTGTGCCGAGGGTTACTGTGATACATTGCTGCTGTGTTCCGAGGGTTACTGTGATACATTGCTGCCGTGTGCAGAGGCAGTTACATTTTCGGAGCCAGGAATAAAGGCTTATTGCCAGAGCAGTGGCCACCCAGCCTACAGACTAGGACTTATGTAAACTCCACCAACCTGACCGAGGACCGACCACTGTGGCTAAGGGTTAGTGAACGCGATTTGTAGTACCGCTGACTGTGTTTGACATCAGCTGCAGGCGAAAAGCAAACCTCTTTCTGCCGATTGTTAACAATGGATTTAGCGTTGGTCGTTCAGAAAAACAATGGTAAATTACTGAACATGAACTGTCTAGTAAACTAGTAAATCACAGACACCTTTGGGTTGATTTCAACATCCAGTAAAGAACGTGCAACTAACTTGAACACTAAAGTAAGAATAAACAGTCGTTAGTTACACAAGCAAATATCAACAAGCAATAATCCGCTGGATAGAGAACACGATACATACACACATTGTGATTGTAACTGACTCAGAAAGCATGCTGAGGAGGGTGAGAACAGGCAAGCTTCGTGCAGAGTGGCTTGCTTCGCTTCGGAGGTCACGGGTGACAAGCATCGCCTGGATCTTTTCTCCGGGGCATGCCGGTGTGCTGGGGAACGAACAGGCGGACAGATTGGCTGGCTCTGTAAAACTTGGTGGAGTATTGATACATGACAAGGCAGACGTGGTTGCGGCTTTGTGGGAGCACGTGTACACATCGGAGGAGCAAATGGATTACCATGGTCTGACAAGAATGAGACAGCGAGGAGTGACGAGGGGATCTGGCCGACGCTCAACGCTCAGAGGAAAGGCGAGACGGACATATAATCAGATTGCTACTGGTACTATTGGTGTTGGAACTCTTCGCTGGCTGCTGAGGATGGGGACGGAGCGCTTATGGGAATGCCCCGAATGCTGTGATGTGGATTCCTAAATCAATCAATCAATCAATCTAGTAAAGAACACGCAACTAACTTGAACACTAAAGTAAGAATGAACACGCGTCAGTTACACAAGCAAATATCAACAATCAAACACACTCACACTGAGATACTGATATAATCATGGAATCCGGACATTTACTGTAACATGGACAATCTCTGTACAATCTCACTTATCTCTGCGTTGTGTCCGGCCTTGCCACCTTCCGTTGCCACATTGGTCGATGTTATGTCACGCCATTTGGCCTTCAACTACGCAACTTATGCTCATTG
This sequence comes from Cepaea nemoralis, assembly GCA_014155875.1. NCBI lineage: Eukaryota > Metazoa > Mollusca > Gastropoda > Stylommatophora > Helicidae > Cepaea > Cepaea nemoralis. Next base: position 45,369 of record JACEFZ010006069.1, on the reverse strand, counting down.
ACTCCATCAGCCAGATAATGTGCAGCACGAAAGTTCAGACAGAATTATGTTAATGGCGCGTGTGATATTTGAAGGTTTCGCTCTTTGTTTCCGTCCCTTAAGTTCATTTCATATACCCCCACTGGCCCCCTCTCTCTTGATGATCATCATCTTCTTCTGCTCCTTCTAGAAATACATAAGGAGTGTACTAAACTCGCCACAATCGATACTGAAAGAAAGCAGTTAGTGCTATGGTTATCAATAGAATTTGCACTTGTGCCGCAATGACATGTATACACTACCCAAGGACTGCACGATCCGATAACTAGTCAATCTAAACGCAGTCATTACTATTCTCAAGTAGTTGTAAGTATCTTCGCTTAGCGCCATTGCTATTTACACTCCGATTGGTTTTCCATCGACATCACCTTTCTGCCGGTTCCCAGCCTCCCCTATCATGTATATAGTGACAGTACACACACGTTCACCTAAACATATCTGCAGAAAATATATATGTTGTGACGTGAAAGACTTGTCAAAATTATGCCGTCATGTCTAATGACATTTCCAATGTTTTGTTAAACCCCTAGGATGACAGACAAGCCTGGCGGGGTGATTTTGTGAAATGCCGACTGAGGACACGAAAGACAGAAATTACAAGACATAAATTAAAGAATGATTTACAAACATTAAACCCACGTTTTGGGGGGCGAGCAATACGTATTCTGCAAGCAGATAGCGTCTAGTTATCACCTGCTTCTAATGTGACATCATAATATGTGACAATAACTCGTGACAATCGATTGATGGGCAATTGTCACAAAACAAATATACTTGACAGTTCCGATAGACTACCAGGCGTCATTTCTGCATTCTACAGCTTATGTATGTCTGCAGGAATGTACACACAGACGGACAGACACACACATACACACATACATATACACATGCACACACACATGCATTCACACGCGCACTCCCACATATACGGACACACACACACACACACAAGCGGCAGACCATATCCACTCAAGCCAAGAATAATCACACTGTTGCCTTCCATGCATGTCGTAAGAAGCGACGAAGGAGACTTTGGGCTGAGACTTAGTTTACAGTCTACTGGGACTTCCGGTCCCCAACGTGGCGTATAGGCATTTAAACCGTTAAGGCCTCTGGAGTGTTTACGCTTGTGGCTACGGTTTGCATTCGCATTTTCCTCATGTTGGACTGGTAGTGCACTGCTACTGAGTGAGTGCGTGGTGCGACACTGTGAGCTGTGAATTTCGCGTGAAATGCTTTTACATCTGTCCGCGGTTGTTTGTAGAGTGATTGTTCGGAACGATGGCGACAGGCTGTTGATGAATTGACTGGTTTGCCTTTTTCAGTTCACGAGTGCATTTTTCAGGAGACTCATGGGAGTCGTCGCTGGAGCTACGGAATTCGTGCTTTATGCGGCGCTTTCGACGGGTCGCCCTGCGGAAAGAGACCGAGCCTTATGGGATAAAACATGTGTCAATGAAGTCTTTGTGGTGACTACCGATTCCATCGACGTTGAACTGTTTTCTTCGTGGAGGACATATGTGTTGGCTCTATGACGGCGGCATTATGCACACCTGTACGGGCTGTTGGCTTGCCGTCACTCCTGTATATTCCATTGTTCGCATAAGGCAGTGAGAAGCAGTGATATTCACTGGCACACAAGAAGAACCATCTGCAAATCTAACCATTAGAGAACTCCTGTTTGCGGACGAACAAGCACTAATAGCAAAATCAGAAGCTGAATTACAAGACCACATGAATAGTCTAAACGAAATGTGAGGCAACATAACATGAAAATTAGCACAAGTAAAACAGAGGTAATGACTATAACTAAAGAAGAACAAACCACAACAATTTACCTAAAGAACATCACTTGAAACAAGTAAGGAGTTTCAAGTACCTAGGACTCCCCCGATGTGTCTCCACCTTGACGTGGTGGGGGAGCTTGCGTGTCCCATAGACCCCATTTGCTTGCCGATGGGTGAAAAATTACATATCGGACAGCTTATGGGATAGGGACCAGACTAAGAGAGACACAACCTGCTGCTCTGCAGGCATAGACTGAGGATAGCAGTCAAAATTTAAATGAGGTGCACAAAGGCAGAATTTCTTGGTCCGGACAAAACTCTTAAGGCTCCCTGTCGAGGGCTGTGGCTGAACGCCTCTAAGCCACAAACCCTCGGATCTTAGAGCCAGGCTGATACCCGTCTACCGGAAAATAGAAACATGATACTGAGCAAGCTACATGCTCAGGTCTGATACATGTTCGAAGGCTCCCAGCTGGGGGATATGAGAGTTTCCCGGATGAAGGGGCCTGGCCGTTTCCCGTTCACTGCTGCACGAAGGTAAGGTGCTGAGCCGGCAGCACATGTAGCCTACCTCGTGAGCGAGTACAAAAAAGTCAGAAAAGTGCCCCAGTCGAAGGGTTACGGAAACTGTCTGTATCTAACTCATAGAGAGTGTAGACAAAAGTGGAAGAATGTCTCATCAACGCGAAATGGAACGCACGGCGAGCGAACCTATTGCGTGGTCTGAAGTCACAAGTAAAAGCTTACCGAGTGGGTGTCACTCGCAGTCTGACCGCTCCCGGTGTGTGATTGAGCGATCAGTGGCAAGTGGGATGCCCAACACATGGAAGTGAGGAACTAAAGCAGCCATGAGCAGGACGTGGAAACTCCTTGGGTGAGCCCAGTCTCAGAGCAATATGTGCCGGCTCTGCAATTATGGAAGCCTCCTTGGATAGCGAGATAATGCCCATGGTCTGCCCCTGCCTTCCCTTGAGGGCAGACCACGATATCGTTGATCGTTCTATCTTGACCAGCTGAGATGTGAGTGACATTACAACAGTCTAACGTGTCTCGAAACCAGAGGAAAGCTAACCTCACTAAAAAAAATGCCCGCCGGAAGTCGGAAGTGTCGTCCTACGGGTGGCAAACTAAAAATTGACACTACGCATTTTACGTCCGAGTGAAATGTCTCGTCCGAATGTCTCCCGTGCTAGGAACAGCTTTGACTACCTAGTTTCCGAATGCCGCTCTTGTTCGGAACAGCTCTGACTAGGTAGTTTTCCGAATGTCCGCCATGCCTGGAACAGCTCTGATGGGTACAGGGACAAGCACATGTCCGAAAACTCGCTTAGTGGAAACCAACCGCAGAGCTGACTGGTTTGTGCAGGAACGGCCCAGGGCGAGCGAAATGCCCAATATATTGAAGTGAGGAATTAAAACAGCCATGAGCAGGACGTGACGATTCCCTCGGTAAACCCAGCACCAGAGCGTTATGTGCCGGCTCTGCAATTATGGAAGCCACCCAGGATGGCGGAAAATGCTATGGACTGTCCCTGCCTTCACTTGAGGGATGACCGTGTAGTCTTCGACTGTTCCAACTAGACCAGCTGAGATGTGGACGGTACCACAAAAGTGAGAGTCTCCCAGGATTGCTAACCTGGTCAAAAATGCACGCTAAAAGTCGGATGTGTTGGCCTGAGGGTTTCGACCCGAGGGTGCCTAACCAGACACACCGCAATCACATCTGAAAAAATCACTCCGGATGAATGCAAAGAAGAAGAAGAAGTACCTAGGAAGTATAATATCATCAAATGGCAAATCAGAAGACGAGATCGAAAATAGATGCAATAAGGCAAACCAACTCATTGGACAAATGGCATCAATACTAAAGAACAAACATGTATCAATAACTACTAAGAAAGCACTTTACAACACAATCTTCCTACCAACTCTATGCTACCAATGCCAAACCTGGACAATGACAGAAAAAGAGGAAAGAAAAATCACAACAACAGAAATGAGATTCCTGAGAAGAATACTCATCATATCAAGAAGAGATAAGATCAGAAATGAAGAAATCAGGACTACAGTGGGGGTTGTAGCTGCACTAGATTTTATTAGAAAGCAGCAAGTCAAATGGTTTGGCCATGCAAGTAGGTTACCAACTAACAGTATTCCACAACGAGCAATGATGTACAGACCAGAGGGAAGCAGAGGAAGAGGCCGACCACGTAAACGATGGACGCAGGGAATAACAGAGTCCATGGGAATATAAATACATGAAGCCCATAATCGTGCACTCTCCCGTTGTTTATACGTCACCTCGACACCGCAAGATACAAGAGGAACATGTTGAGATGAGATGAGATTCACTGGCACAGGAACGGAGCATAATGTGGACGACCCGTTGCTGTGAAGTTGGAACCGCGACTGACTAACTAACTGATTATGAGAGAAAGCTTACAAACAACTGACATTTTGTATTGCAGTCATTTGTTGTCTGTTGACCACCATTTGAATTCACACACTGTAGCCATCTCTGCTTGACCTCCATGTGACCATGTTAATAGAACACCCTATGTGTGGAACCAAACCAGTCACCACACGCCATCGCCACCTCTCTCTCCATATATATATATATGAACGCTAGCGTGGTCGGCATGTTTGAAGTGCACACACTTAAACTTCCTGTTCGCTGAGGGTGGAGTATTGAGTTCTCTCCCTACACCGGTCAGTTGCACTGAGGGCGGAGTATAAGTGTCAAACAATTTTCTTTGGTCATGTGATGAGAACAGAGGCACCGGAGAACATCGTGACAACTGGAAAGATCGAGGGGACGAGAGGCAGAAGCGAGCAAATAAAATGATGCTGGATGGATTAAGACGGTGGTATGAAGGAATCATCAGTCAGCAGATCCGATCCAGAACAGCAAAGACAGAGATTATGATGGAGAGTCATGCATGCCTACACCAGCTGGCATGGCACTTGATAATGATGATAAATTATATAAGATTCGCATTTTGGGATTATGCGAAACAAGCTGGAACAGAAGAGGCAAAAAGCTTTCAAACTACAGGTGGAATAGACCTGATCTCAAGCAATAAAGAGGACATTTCCCTCGCCCACACATAATCCTACCTAGGGATTTTTTTTGTATTTGTTATTTTGTTCTTTACGCAACAACAGATGCAAATAAAGCTCAGATAACAAAGGAGACATGTCGTTTACGAAAGGTGGAATTATTATAGTACAAAACGGAAATAAAACAGCCAGTTATGGTGGGTGGTTGGGATATTTACAGCCGGGTGAGTGACAACGGCCACTTCCAGACGGCACACAGAAAGTAAACAAACACACAATGGAGACCAGGCAAATCCCAGGCTCGTTTGAGCAACATGATTATCGGACCTGTCCAAATGTTTGTTCACTAACAGATGTGAACTATGAGACACGGTTGTTGCACTGCTTGAAAGCTTCCCACCACTAACAGCCAGACGTCAATCATCCGTAACTCTATTTAGAAGTCTTTGGCGTTTTCATCCATAATTATATATTGCTTACACATACAGCCTTTCAGGGTAACACATAACAACACGTCAGTCATTTAGTTAGTGAGTTATGAAATACGAGTTGTGCCATGTTTGTTTATGCTTGAAACACTTCCGGTGACTTTAATCACAATATCCGGTCACATCTGCCCTGGAAAGCGCTTTAATCAGTTTACGACAGCCCCTGTCACGTACCTTCCTGCTGTACTTTATTCCATATCTGGATAGTGTCACCCACATGTAACATTGTCTCCCAGTCCATCTCTTGATGTTGTCCACACACATGTAATGTTGTCTTCCAGCCCATCTCTTGATGTTGTCCACCCACATGTAACATTGTCTTCCAGTCCATCTCTTGATGGTGTAAACCCACATGTAACATTGTCTCCCAGGTCCATCTCTTGATGTTTTTCCACCCACATGTAACATTGTCTCCCAGTCCATCTCTTGATGTTGTCCATCCACATGTAACATTGTCTTCCAGCCCATCTCTTGATGTTGTCCACCCACATGTAACATTGTCTTCCAGGCCATCTCTTGATGGTGTAAACCCACATGTAACATTGTCTTACAGTCCATCTCTTGATGTTTTCCACCCACATGTAACATTGTCTCCCAGTCCATCTCTTGATGTTGTCCATCCACATGTAACATTGTCTTCCAGCCCATCTCTTGATGTTGTCCACCACATGTAACATTGTCTTCCAGTCCATCTCTTGATGTTGTCCACCCACATGTAACATTGTCTTCCAGTCCATCTCTTGATGGTGTAAACCCACATGTAACATTGTCTCCCAGTCCATCTCTTGACGTTGTCCACCCACATGTAACATTATCTTCTAGTTAATCTCTTGATGTTGTCCACCCACATGTAACATTATCTTCTAGTCCATCTCTTGATTGACAATCTCAGACGCCATCTCTTGATGGACAATCTCAGACGCCTCGTACTAACGTTCGGCCAATGGAAGTGTGAAGCACACTGACATTCTGTTTGTCAGCAACGTGTCCAGATTCAATTAAATAATATTTTCCTGAAGAAGATGGCTACTTCCAGCCGTGAATAGGCCTAGTTGACTTGCCAGAATGTTCCACTCTCAGCCTCCTCAAGCATGCATAGATATACTCTACTCTATAACTGTCGTCCCGGTATGCCTATGAAAATGAACCATGCCTCCCTTCAATGCTCTTTCCAAAGATTTGTAACGTTTAACTTATTGTTTGATTAATTTAAGAATCGTTGACATAGCACACCAGATAAACCTACAGATGATCAGTTTATCTCAGAACTATGAATTCCTGTGTACAATCTGATTGTTTCAGTAACGCTCAGGCTTGTAAACGCATCGCTGTCTCCATCTCACGCTCCCCTCCTTGCCAGACCCACCTTTAAATCCCAATTCACGCATCATTAAAAATGTGATTTCCCCCGCCGTTGTACCCTCATCTAGCACATTTCATAGATAGTCTTTAGAGTATTTCCCATTGCGAGTGTCTCTCAGCACAAGGAAGACAGGAGCAGAGAAATAGAAACCCGGCGAGTGGACTGATTGAATATAGTAATAACATCACAGATCAACTGACTATACATGTGGAATACTTGAGTGAAGATAAGGAAACTCGAAGAGAAGAGAATTGAAGACAGCAATGTGAGATATGTGGAGGTGGCATCGGGTAGAAGACCACGAGGTGAGAACGTTAACTGCCTAGTGGGGATACCACTCTCTCTCTCTCTCTCATCTCTCTCCTCCTCTCTCTCTCCTCTCCTCTCTCTCTCTCTCTCTCTCTCCCTCTCTTCTCTCTCTCTCTCTCTCTCTCACCACACACACCACAGACACACACACACTATCTCTCTCTCTCTCTCTCACACACACATACAAACACACACACACATACACACACACAGACACACTCACACACAAAATGCTATATAAACCTAGTTTGCTGGATGACACCTTCCGCATGTAAATGAACAAATTAAGAACTTGGAATCAACGGAGATGTGGTCGAGCGTCTGTTAGAGGCTAATGAAACTAAAACATTATATACAACTATAAGGGAGAGACAAACAACATGTTTAGTCACGTCATGAGCAGGGAGGCATAGGAAAATATCATGATCACAGGAAAAATCAGTGGGAAAACATCACAATCACAGTAAATATCAGTGGGAAAACATACGATCACAGGAAATATCAGTGGGAAAACATCACAATCACAGGAAATATCAGTGGGAAAGCAGACACGGCACACAGAGAGAAATGATGGAGGATGGACTGAGACGGTGGCATGGAAGGATACCACCAGCACAATTAATTTAGACAAGCAAGGACCGAGATCTGTAGAGAGACATGAACGGCTGTGAGCATGGCACATAATGACGTTGTTGATGTTATATATATATATATATATATATATATATATATATGCAGAAGATAGGCTCAGTGTAAAAAAACATCCAATCTATGCCCAAAAACATCAAGATAGATCTACATAGACAGGAGAGGAAAAAGATAAACGAGACATGTTAAAGACGGCCAGATTTGATGCATTGTCTGATCTGGAAATTCTATTCATGATGTCGGTGATCATTGGACAATTCTGAAGAATTCAGTCAGACAGGCTGCAGAAAGAAAAAATGATCCCTGCATTTCTAATCTCGGCAGGGTCGGACGCCTGACACGGATGGCTGAAGATATCTGAAAAGTTGTGAAGAGAAGATGAAGCAAGAAAAGCCAAACGCGAACCATATGAAGGAATGAAAAGAGGTATGAGAAAGTGTGCAAACTGCATGTCTAATACTGTAACAAACATGTCAGATTGTGGTCCAGCATAGAAAACAGACAATCTCAGAGATAAACATACACTCTTAAACAGACAATCTCAGAGATACGCAGACACTCTACATAAACAGACCATTCCAAAGACGAAATAGGTCATCTTAGAGAATAAAGTAACTATCTCATAGTAAAACTGACAATCTCAGCGACAAACAGACCATATCATAGATAAACAGGCGATCTCACAGATAAACAAGCAATCTCAAAGATAAATACTGACGATCTTACAGATACACAGATGGTCTCACAGACAAACAGATAATCCAATAGATAAACAGATGGTCTCACAGATAAATAGGCGATCTTACAGACAAACACAAAAATCTCACAGATAAACAGATGGTCCGCCACAGCATAAACAGACACATTCATAAATAAACAGATGATTTCACAGATAAATAGACGATCTCATAATCCGGTGAGACTGAGATTGAGATCCAGACAAACACAGCTGATATACAATCTACAATCTTTACCTCAGAAACAAGACATTACCCCAGAAACAAGACATTATCTCAGAAGCAAGACATTACCTCAAAATCTAGATGTTACATCAGAAACAAGACATTACTTCAGAAAAAAATACATCATGTTCCTTCAGAAACAAGACTTCACATCAGAAACAAGACTTTACTTCGCACACAAGATACACTTTACTCAGAAGCAAGACATTACCTTACCTCAGAAAATAAGGCTATCCACTTTATCGCAGTAACAGACAAACTACTTTCAAACCATTGTCCCCAGTAAGAAAAGTGGGTGGCCTTTACATCCAGAAATCACAGGCCCTGTTTAACTTTAACACCAAAATTTAGCTTTACCACCTTTTACACCGAACCACCCCCCCAATCACTTTTTTAACCCCAGAGTTAAAACCCCACTTTTTAACCTCTTGGAATTAAAAACATCACTGTATCTCAGGAACAAGGACATCACCTTTAAATTTTTTTTCAGAAAGGAAAGGCCGTTTAATTCTTACATGAGGAAAAGAAGACTTTTTTTTAAAAAAAAAAACCTTTACTCAAAGAATTAAGATTACCCAACATTACATCAGAAACCCAATCCATCCCACTTTTTTTAACACTCCGAAATAAAACACGGTTAAAAAAATTTATCTCAGAAACATTAGTGTTTTTTAACGTCACCCCCCAGAAAAAAAACAAAAAACATCCCCCTGTAAATTGTTTGCCAAGAAGATATCCCCCGCTTGTTTTTTCCTAACAAACCCAACAACTGCAATCAGAATGTCCAATCAACTTTAAACGTCCCCAACCCAAATGGGTATCTCAACTTTTAACCTCACAAACAATCCATCTCCCCCCTAACAAGAATATTCCCTTACACCTTCTCAACTTACAAGACTTTCCCCCACCCTCACTACAAGAACATTTTCCAAACCTCATCTAGCAAGACAATTTTTCCCACCTCACTTAACAAGACAATTTTTTCCCCACCTCCTAACAAGGGACCTTGTGTAACGCTCAACCTCAACAAGACATTTCACCCTCACTAACAATACATCTCACCTTCACTAACAATACACTTCTTTCACCTCCACCCCACAAGAATTTTGCCAAACCTTTTCACTAAACAAGAACATTTTTTCACCTCACTAACAAGAACCCCATTTCCACCTCACTAAACCGAACATTTTTCACCCTCACTAAACAGAAAAAACAATCCTCACCTCAAACCTAAAACAAGACCATCTCATCTTCATAACAAGACCATACTCACCCACTAACAATACCATCTCAACTTCACTAACCATTTACATTTCCTCACCTCCCACTAACAGAAAAAGCTCCACCTCTTCCCCCACTTTTACAAGAACATGTTCCCACCTCACTAACAAGAACATTTTTTCACCTCACCTAACAAGACATTTTTTTCACCTCACTAACAAGACATCTTTACCTCAACTTTAAATACATCCTCCAACCTCACTAAAAAAAGAACATCTCATCTCAATAACCAAGAACCAATTCCTCAACTCAAAACTAACAAGACCAATCCGTACCTCCAAACCTAACCAAAACACATCTCACCTCAACTAAAACAAGGCAATCTCCCATATCAAAACTAACCAAGACATCCCCTCCTCCCTCACTACCCCAGACATCTCAATATCACTAACAGACCTCTCCCAAATCCTCACTAAAAGAAAACATCTCCATGCTCACTACAAAAGACCCATCGCACCCTCAACTAAACAATACCCCCATCCCCTCCAATCTTCACTAAACAAGACCATCCCCCTCATCGCAAAACTAACAAGAACATCCTCATCTCACTCTAAGAAAAACATTTTTTACCCACTAAAACAAGACATCTTTCACCTCAAACTAAACAAAATACATTACACCTCCAACTAAACAAATTTCTCACCTCTTCCACTTTACGAACAGAACATTTCAAACCTCACCCTACAGAAACATTTTGTTTCCACCTTAACTAACAACATTTTAAACCTCCAAACCTCACAAGAAAACACCTCCCACCCTCACTACAATACATGCCTCAAACCTCCAAAACTAAACCAAGACCAATCTCCAACCTCACTAAAACTAAACAAGACATCCTCAACCCTTCACCAACCAAAACCTCTTCCACTCACCTAAACAAGGACAAATCTCCAACCTCACTAACAAAGACATCCCTCCCACCCTCACCTAACCGAACAATCTCCCAAAAAATCCTCAACTAACAAACATCTCATCGTCCACTAAACAAGAAAACAGCTCACCTCAAAACTAAACAAGACAAATCATCACATCATAACAAAGAACAATCCCCAACCTCAAACTAACAATACAATCCCTGAAAGTTTCCCACCTACCCACGACAGTCCTTCATCCCCTTCACTAACCAAAAACCATCTCATCTCACTAACAAGGACCAATCTCACCCCTCACCTTAATAATAATCTTTTTTTTTTTTTCTCACTACAAAGATCTTCACTTCACTTTAACCAGACCATCTTCCCACTCACTATCAAACATCCCTCACCTCCACTAACAAGAACATCCCCTCACCCTCACTACACGACAATCCCCCCCCCTCAAACTTCACTTAACCAAGACCATCTCATCTTCACTAAACCGACATTCTCCAATTCACTCGACACGCATCCTCCCACCTCAATTTAACAAAGACAATTCCCCTTTTTTTTCCTCACTACAAAACCAATCTTCCCTTCTCACTAACAAGAACCCATCTCCAAACACCTCACTACAAGACCATCTCCAACCTCACTAATCAAGACAATCTCCAATCTCAACTATCCCAGAACCAATCTTCCACCTCAACTAAACCAAAAAACAACTGACTTTCAACTAACAAATACGAGTGGAAAACGGTCCGCTTTTTTTTTTTTTTTTTTTTTAAAGGTGACCTCACTGACCCCACTTCCCACCTTTTACCCTTCAGAACCAAGAACATTCATTTTAACCATACATAAAAATTCTCAAACCTTACATTCAAGACAAAAAATTAACTTTTGACTCCAAACTACGAAAACATCAACCTTATCCTTCAACAAATAAAATATCAACTACCTTCTCTAACAGGAAATTTAATTTTTACCCCAGAAAACCCAAGCCCCCAAATCTTTCCAAATACACAGAAAAGGACCCCCTAAAACACAAGGGAAAAACCGATATGTTCCCAAAAATAGCCCCCTGGAAACCTAATTTCCTCTAAAAAAAATCATGGACCAATCCGTGAAGAAAAAGTTGGAATTCATGGAACCCATTCATCCATAATTCCAAATCCCCAAAATTTCCCCAAAATTTTTTTCAAAACAAAAATTCCCCAAATTCGGCCCCTTTGTAACAACCTGCCCTTCTTCCAGCTGTGGGTTTATTGTGTGTGGAAGGGGTCCGTGGGTTTTTTTTCTGGGTTTCATTTCCACCCTAAATTTCTGGTCCCCCCTTGGGTGGAGTACCCCCCCCCTATCTCGGAACCCCTGTTTTTTTTTTTATGTCCGGTTTTTTTTTTGCGAAAATTCCATCCTATCCTAGGGACAATGTCTAATATAGTATAGTTTTGGGTTTTTAATCCAACCATCCCCTGTTTGTCAAAACGAAGCCCAATCCTGGGGAAATCTCTCCACGGAGCAAAAAAAAAAACCCTGGGCCCATCAAGACCCAAGAGGGAAAAGCCCACCACGGACACCAAATACAGGTCCAATGCCGCCCTTTTTCTGGGTTTAGCTGCCCAACATAAAATAATAAACCCCATTTATTAGACCAGTCCCTAGTCCAAGTGGGGTTTGTTCCCCTCAACCCTTTTTTTTTTTTTTGGCCCCCGTTGTCCCCCCCTTCACCATATTTTTTTTTTTTTTTTAAGACGTCATTTTTCCACCCCCCCCCCCCCTCACCATAATTTTTTAAGGACATTCATCCCCCCCCCCCCCTTACCATAAATTTTTTTAAAGAACGCCCCCCACCCCCCAATTTCCCCCCCCCCCCCCCCCCCCTTTTTTTTGTAATTTTTCCTCCCCTAAAAATTTTTTTTTCCCCCCCTGCCCCTACACAAGTAAAAAATAAACGTTTAATAATTGAGCTAAATTTTAATAACACAAATCTAAATAAGTCCAACATGTAACATAAAAATGTGGAATTTTTGCCGAATCTCACTTTTGTAACGTTATAAAAAAATGAACTTTCAGGAAGGGCTTGAATGCCGTTACAGAAAAGCGTAAAAAAAAAGTTATTACAAGGAAAAACATGATCAAGTTAGTAGGTTTCTTGGTTTAAATTAAACGCGCTTCTTGAAAAATAATCTTCATCTCCCCCCCTCCCCCTGAGAACCCCAAAATTTCCCCCCCTGGGGGGGGGGGGGGGGGAAAATTTTTCCCCCCCCCACAGGTTTTGTTTTTTTTGAGAAAACCCAACTGGGGTTTCTTAAGTTCAAAAAGTACGAAAACGTTTTAAGGTTTTTTTTTAACAGGTTCAAGTGGAGCCTTTCTTTAATTTTAAACCTACAGGAGAAATTTTTGGCCGGAACGTTCCCCCCCCCCTTGGGGACAGCAGGAAAGTATTGTAAACCTTGTGGAAGGGAAAACTCCCCCTAGCGTGAAAGAGAAATCCTGGAAACACAAATCCACGAATTTAAACAATTTCCCCGTTTTTTTTTTTTCCTTGGGAACGTGGGGTGATGAGAAGAGTTAAACATAGAAATTAACAACCGTGACAAGAGGAAAAAAATTAACAGAGGAAAAGGGAACGACAACGAAAAGGCCCCCTAGAGGAATAGGTTAATAAGACAGGAGTGAAACCCCATTAATGTTTTCCCCACGGGAAAAAAAAAACATTTTTTCTAACCCGCGTGGGATTGGTTTTCCGTAAATAAAATTCCAAACATGACACCAAGCGCGAAAAAAGTTTTTTCATGAAAAATGTCCCCCCCCCCGTTAAAAACACGGGGTCCCCCCCGGAAAAAAAGGCGTGGCAAAATACACCTCTGGTGATGTTTTTCTAAACAAGGAAAGAGGGGAATTAACATGCGTGTAATCAACGCAGACATCATCATCATCCCATCAATCCCAATCATCATCCATCAATCATCATCCCAACAAATTTTTTTTCCCATCATCCCCCATCGTCCAATCAATCCATCACCCATCCAATCAATCATCATCAATCCCCCCATCCATCCCATCATCATCATCTCATCCCATCCATCATCATCATTTTTCATCATCATCCGTCTGAAATTCCCACATTAGAGATAGTCCAGAAATGAAGACATAGACAATGTCACAAATTGTGAATATCATAGTTCCATAACCAACAAATTGATTATTATGACTCCATAACCCACAGACTGTGAATATTATGGTTCCATAACTAACAAACTGCATATCATGGATCCATAACCAACAAACTGTGAATATCATGGCTCCATAACCAACAAACTGTGAACATCATGGCTCCATAACCAACAAACTGTGAATATCATGGTTCCATAACCAACAAATTGAATATTATGACTCCATAACCAACAGACTGTGAATATTATGGTTCTATAACCAACAAACTGAATTTCATGGCTCCATAACCTACAAACTGTGAACATTATGGCACCATAACCAACAACCTGTGAACATCATGGCTCCATAACCAACAAACTGTCAATATCATGGCTCCATAACCACAACCTGTGAACATCATGGCTCCATAACCAACAACCTGTGAACATCATGGCTCCATAACCAACAAACTGTCAATATCATGGCTCCATAACCAACAAACTGTGAACATCATGGCTCCATAACCAACAAACTGTGAATATCATGGTTCCATAACCAACAACTTGAATATTATGACTCCATAACCAACAGACTGTGAATATTATTGTTCTATAACCAACAAACTGAATATCATGGCTCCATAACCTACAAAATGTGAACATTATGGCACCATAACCAACAACCTGTGAACATCATGGCTCCATAACCAACAAACTGTGAACATCATGGCTCCATAACCAACAAACTGTCAACATCATGGCTCCATAACCAACAACCTGTGAACATCATGGCTCCATAACCAACAACATGTGAACATCATGGCTCCATAACCAACAAACAGTCAATATCATGGCTCCATAACCAACAAACTGTCAATATCATGGCTCCATAACCAACAAACTGTCAACATCATGGCTCCATAACCAACAAACTGTGAACATCATGGCTCTATAACCAACAAACTGTCAATATCATGGCTCCATAACCAACAAACTGTCAATATCATGGCTCCATAACCAACAAACTGTCAATATCATGGCTCCATAACCAACAATAACGGGAACCGAAGACCTACAACACATTAGAAGAGAATTAGAGATAGTTATTTAGTTGCATATCCTTTACAAGACGACATTAGATATAGTTAGTTAGTTAGTTGCATATCCTTTACAGGACGTCGCATTCAACCACATCATTTTTTTTTACTCCAAGTCCCCAGTCCACCTACAAGGCAGCAGACTTGTGTCTTCAACTGATCCCTCCCCCTTGACCTGTCCGACATGGGAGACCCTACCAGTAGCTGCGCTAACGTCGGCATAGCTCTTGAGTCAGTGGAACACGCAAGTCCCTCTGTCGCGACAAGATTTATACACAGCAGACAGGCTGTCATACAAGTGACGACTTCTTAGCTATATGCTTGTGGAACCTGGACTGTTTATCAGCGATACGTTAGGAAATTAAACCACTTCCACACAGTCTGCCTTAGGAAGCTATTGAAGTTTAAATGGCAAGACAAAATCCCAGACACTGACGTCCTAGAAAGAGCGTCCATGCCCAGTATCCACTCTCTACTAATGAAGATGGGCTGGTCACTTAACTCGCATGCCAAATCACAGGCTCCCTAAACGAATTTTTTTTACAGCGAGCTGCGTTGTGGTAAACGCTCCCAAGGCGGCCAGAGGAAACGCTTTAAAGACACTCTGAAAATCTCACTGAAAGGTTTTGGAATTCATCTTGACACCTGGGAGAAATACCGAAATTCGTGGCATACATCATTACGCAAGGGTGCAGTCACTTGTGAAGCAACCAGGACTGAAAGAGATGTGAAGAAAAGGCTGGACAGACGAACCACTGCAGGAGAACCTCCTCTTGGAACGTCAGGCAATCTTTGCCCACATTGTCAAAGAACATTTCGAGCCAAAATAGGCCTTATCAGCCATCTTAGAACTCACAGCTCCATACTTTCAACCCCACTGGATGAAATGACTGGTCATCTTCGCTCTTGATGGACAAACAAAAGGTTTGCTGATAAAGACTAGTCACCGCAACGTTCTATCTTTTCCCTGATTGTGTTGTGTAAGGCTACATTACATTGTGTTAATGTATATTACGTTATTATAAATTACGGAATAAGTGGACAACTCTGCAGCTGAGCAGAGCAGGGCACTCACTTGTCCTGACAGTCGGAAATGGCTGTCAAAGGCAAAGTTAAAAGACCACCATGTGAATGTGGAATTCAAGGGGAAACCACCACATTATCTTCCCAAGATTTCATGGCGGCTATATAGAACCAGTTTTGCTGTATGGCAGCGAATCTTGGAATGTAAATGAATAAATTAGGAAGAATTTGGAAGCAACAGAGATGTGGTTTTAAGACGAATGTTGCAAATTCTTTGGACTGCCAGAGTAACTAACAACGATTGCCTGAAAGAGGCTAATGAAACTAGAACACTATATACAACAATAAGAAAGAGACAAACAGCTTTCTTTGGTCATGTGATGAGAAGAGAGGCATTAGAGAACATCGTGACAACTGGAAAGATCGAAGGGGAAGAGAGGCAGAGGCAGACCAAGAGAAATGATGCTGGATGGACAGAGACGGTGGCATGGGAGAATATCATCAGCAGAGTTGATCCAGGATACCAAAGACCGAGATCTGTGGAGAGCCATGAACGCCTACGCCAGCCGGCACGGCACTTGATGATGATGACGTTATTTTATGTTGTTTACATTTCCACAGCTTTACCGCACTTCCACTAATTTTATTCAGACTTAAAGAAAGTAGCACATCTTGGTTCTCAACGCCTAGTTCGCCGAAATACGAACACCTGCCAACTTCCCCTTAAAGAGAACACCTAACGTCTCCTTCAAGAGAGCAGCAATCTAAACGAGCGCAATTAAAGACCATTCTATGGGAATGCATTATCCACAGATTCTCATTGGAATATCGTTGATCTAGAGCAGACATTCAGAGATATTCTATACATGGGGATGTTCACAGACGCTCTCTTTAAGGGGATGTTGGCAGGTGATCTCTTCAAGGGGAAGTTGGCATGTGTTCTGTTTAAGGGGATGATGGCAGACAGGAGATTCAAACAGATATCTGTTCAACAAGAACCATCACGAGATGACGTTTCCTCATTCACATACACAATCTCTCAAACACACTAGGACACAGACAAGCATACATACACGCTGTCAAGTTAAGGGTACGAGAATGCCCTGATTATATACCGTCGTCTGGCTATTAACATTGACGGCCGAACCTATCCTCGGTCCCCTGATATATGACATCATCGTATTTATCATAGATCCTAAAATCCTGACAATCAAACATTCGCCAGATCACATATAGGAATATCATGTTTTACAATGGAATGCAAAACTGGGCTTAATGTGACAGTAATAATTATATGCAACATTTGTTTACTGGAGTGCAAAAAAACGACAGTTAGACATTTGTTGCAGAAATGTCCAAACATTTACAGAACAGACAAATGTATTTTGGCCTACACCCGCTCCATTTGAAGATAAAATCTATGGACGTGTCCACAAGCTTAAGGTGACCGCAGTTTTCTTTGTATTTATTCATACTGACGTATGCAGGCGAACGAAGAAGAGGAAGACGATTTACTGGAGTGCAAGAAACATGTACAGAAAGAATACACACTATTATGTCATGGTGTGACCGAAGAAAAGAAAAGATATGGAAGAACCAAATGGCCCTTCTGGCCAACAACCGCTGCATGTGAGGATAAACTTTGGAGATGTTAACACGCTGAAGTTGACTGCTGCTTTCTTTACATATTTTCAGATTCAGGTCTGAAGGTGTGCCAAGAAGAAGCAGATTTAGTTCAGTGCAAGAAAAATACACAAAGGATACCTACCATTCGTGGATTCATAATCATAAAGAATGATGTTTGTCTATTTCTTATACCGGATGTTTCTACAGTCTCACTACACTGTGTATATAGAACACATTTGAAAAATGACATACCTTATGTCATCAAAAATGTGTTCTACTGTCCATCGTGAAGCAATATGCAGTGAATAGTTGTCGTCTTCTGGAGTATTTATTTGCACTCCAAACAGAATGGTGTTATCAACGGAAGAATTTTATTTTTTTTTTTTTGGGGGGGGGGGGGGGGGGTTTGAACAAGTGTTTCTAAATGGCGGTCGATACACAAGGATGGTTGTTCAAAGATTTATAGCAAGATTTCCTGATAAACCACCGCCTCATCGCATTACGGTTAGAAATTTGTTGAATAAGTTTCTTGCTACGGGAAATGTGGAAGATACTCCGCGATCTCATACGCCAACTGTATCTGAAGAAAAATGTCTAGATATCCAAGACAGAATCCTGAAAAGTCCAAGAAAGTCCACAAGGAAAATGTCGCATCATGTTAACGTATCAGAGAGCACAGTGCACAAAATTCTTAAGCAACGATGAAATTAATTTTCATCCATACAAGGTTTATGTTGTTTCTGAACTAAAAGAATGTAATAATCAATCCAGAGTCGGGACGCAGAGGTGTTTCCAAGGCACCAGGGCCGGGTTATATACTGGCCAAGACCTATTGACGCGTCCTCGTCGAGCGTCCTGGGCAACAGGTCCCTTCGGAGTCCTGGCTAAAGTCAGTAGGATCTCCGATTCCTCCGAAGTCGGAGAGTGTCTGCCTGTACGGCGAGGAACCACCAGTCTGCACACCAATAAGCCAGACATGGGACAACGGATACTCACGCAAATCTCAGGTCCTGTATGACATCACACTGATGTTGGACAACAGGATGCCTTCATCCGACATACAGGACTTCGCGTTGGAGCTCAAGCCAACGAACAGAAGCAAGCAAGCAAGCAAGCAATCCAGAGTCAACTACTCCACGTGGTTTCAAGCGTTTTTAGCAAACGAAGACGAGTCAATTCTAGATGTAACATTCTTCTCCGAAGAAGCATGGTTTCATCTACCTGGATAAGTTAATAATAATAAATAAATGTTTGCATATCCTTTACAGGAAATCGCTGTCAACATCAGCATCTTTCAGCTGATTGTTGATTTCTTTGGCAAGATTACGCTCAGTAATTTGCCATTGCTTTGTGAGCGGCCGGCTCACATACCCTGTAAGTTACCGACTCGATTCGAACCACTGCTGATTCTCATGGTCGTCACGTTACTTACGAGAGTATACGAGATTACGGAGAAAAGTTGCTAACCTCTAGGCCAGAAAGCCGGTGGATAAGTTAATAGCCAACAATAATCATATGTGGAACACTTTTAATTCCAATGCATTTTATGAAGCGCCTCTCTCTACACGATGAGAAAATTGGGGTATGGTGTGCTGTCAGTAGAAAACCTTTTATTGGTCCAATGTTCTTCAATAACACTATATATGCCGGTCTGTACCGTACTGACATTATGAACTTTTTTTAGAACAGCTGGATGAACATGAAGTTGAAGAAGCGTGGTTCCGGCAAGATGGTGGAACGGGACACACCGCTAGATCATCACTGCGTTCTTTGGAAGAATGTTCACAAATCACATATCACATGGAATTTGGCTTGCTCGTTCTCCAAATCTAACTCCATTAGACTATTATCTATGGGGTTTCTTGAAAGAACATGGTTACAAAATTAACGTACACACAATTGAGGACTTGAAAGAAGCAACCGTAATTACCATTCAAGAAATAACAGACACGTTTCAGAAAGTATTTGACAATATGAAGTGGCGTGTACAGTTATGTCTTGAAACCCGTGGCGGACATTTCCAACACCTGTTATAATGAATTAGTACTTTCCAACTTCCCCAAAATAGCATTAGCCCATAGCAGTGACTAATGTAACTAATTGAGTGAATTTTTAGCACATTTTTGATGACATCATGTACTTCACTTTTCAAATGTGTTCTACATACAAAGTGCAGTGAGACTTTAAAAACACCCGGAAGTTATTATCTCTGTTTTGAAGCATTATAACTATCGTCTGTCAAGACGGCCAGGTGTCAGTAATTGCTCAGAAGATTTCAATAAACAAAGGCACATGCCGGTGGCTGAAGTAACGAGAGACAGCATATATCCCTGTAACAACCCGGACAGGTTGTACAGGATATTAGTTAGCTAGAGAAGGTATATCCTCATTCTATCCTCTTAATGTTTTATTGCTTAATGGTTAAATAACTGGATAAGAAATCTTACCTGGTATGTGATCACAGATAGGTATATTCCAACGGCATCTTGATCACCTCAAGTGAAAGTAGGTCTAGTTCTTTGCCGCAATCTGTCCCATGCTCGAGTGGCAACATTGTCCTGGCAGCTCAAGACACATTCAGATAATTAGCTCGTTAGAATTATCGTCTGGAGTTTGGCTTCAAGTTGCGCAGAGAGTTAAGCACACTAGCTAATGGAGAGCGAAGAGACAAAGGAGTTCTTTATGCAAAAACTGCCACTCGGAGTCAGTAATAGTACAGTGCTAATCTGCGGATGAAAGCACATACCGTGTTGAGACTTCAGCTGCATGTGTACTGTTGTTGTTGTTGTTGTTAATTGTCTTTGTATCCGTCACACACTGTCATTGTTTCTGGCCGCTTGTTGTCCACAGTATTCCTGTCTTAGGGCCAGTTGCCAGACTTTGACCTAGAAGTAGGTTTCTTCCGGGATGTCTTTCAGCGAATCAAAGATTGAAACAAATATGCCCAGAGAACATCCGGGATGTCTTTCAGCGAATCAAAGATTGAAACAAATATGCCCAGAGAACATCCGGGATGTCTTTCAGCGAATCAAAGATTGAAACAAATATGCCCAGAGAACATCCGGGATGTCTTTTCAGCGAATCAAAGATTGAAACAAATATGCCCAGAGAACATCCGGGATGTCTTTCAGTGAATCAAAGATTGAAACAAATATGCCCAGAGAACATCCGGGGTGTCTTTCAGCGAATCAAAGATTAAAACAAATATGCCCAGAGAACATCCGGGATGTCTTTCAGCGAATCAAAGATTGAAACACACATGCCCAGAGAACATCCGGGATGCCTTTCAGCGAATCAAAGATTTAAACAAATATGCCCAGAGAACATCCGGGATGCCTTTCAGCGAATCAAAGATTGAAACAAACATTACACAGAGAAATCGAGTCAACGTGAATCAAGGCCTGACATAGAACATCAGGTTTATAAAAGATCTCATCGTGACGTCACGACTTAATGACACGGATACGCCTTATACATCTTCATGTACTATTGCTCAAGAATGATGAATGAAATTGTAAGAGAAGAGTGACTCCATCAGCGCTCACACCGGAAACACACCGAACAAGAAAACAACAACAGCTACAGTACGACACAGACAGGAGACATTCGGGGCATGGAAGTTAGTGGACTATGAGATAAAGAACCAGCTCTAGCAGAGATCATGACAAAATAATAAATTCAAATATTTGGTCTCGCAGACACGAGGAAAAAGGGGCAGAACACAAAACGAATGCATGAAAATTACAATCTGATATGGAGTGGTGTCGACCAGCTAGCTAATACTAAACACGGAGTTTTATATTACATTTTGTCAAAAACGCAAGCCATTATCAACACTGCATTTATATCATAGAGAATAATACTAATACAGATCAAAGAAGGCAGTAAAACAACAGCTAATATACAGACATACGCCCCATGTAACGACACTTACAGCGATGAAGACAAAGATTAACATTTTGATAAGGTTACAGACACGTTAAATAATGTCAATGAGACAGTGAACTTATTTTGTAGGACTATTTCAACGGACAAGAAGAACACCGTGGGATAAATGCATGGGGCCATTCAGCGACACAGAGACTGAATGTAATAGCAAAGGTGAAAGCCTACTTAACATGTGCTCCGAACAAGGACTAATAATAGCAAACAGTTTTTACAATATCGTCGCAGCCACACCAAATAAAATATTTTGCATATCCTTTACAGGACATCGCTGTCAATATCAGCATCTTTCAGCTGTATGTTGATCTCTTGGCAAGATTACGCTCAGTAGTTTGCCATTGCTTTCTGAGCGGCCGGCTCAGTATCCGGCAAGTCACGAGCGGGGGTCGAACCGCCTCAGCTCTCGTTCCGCTACGAGACTCTGCGTGATAAACGGGATTACAGAGAGAAAGTGTTGTAACCCCACAGCCAGAGAGAGCGGCAAACTACTGAAAGTAAACATGCCAAGAAATCACAAACAGCCAAATCATTCTGGTGTTGACTGCGACGTCCTGTAAAGGCTATCTAAGTAAAAGTGAAGAAAAATCAGAACAAGACTTTCGACAGAATTCATTCATTCAGTAGCATGTCCTTTGGCAGAACTTCTCTTCCACAACAATCTTCCGGAAAACTTCTCCGTCATAAGCAAGATGTCCCGCGTCCGTTACCCTCATCTGGGGATCATCCGCTACATCCTGCACCCATCTTCTCTTTGGCCTTCCTCTTCCTCTCTTCCCTGGTATATACGCCACCATTATTGTTCTCTCCAAATTTTCATGACGTTTCAAGTGACCAAAATATTTAAATTTTCTTTGTTTTAGTAGCCAGCTTTGTTCAGTATTCAGCTCTTTGTCGTACGGTTGCATTTGTTCTTTTCTGTATCTTAGATATTTTTAGAACTCGTCTATATAACATTTATATTCAAAGGCATTTATGCGCAGTTCAGCTTGTATAGTAAGTGTCCAGGCCTCACGGGCGAATGTTGCAATGGGAAAGATGCATGCTCTTAAAAATATAATGTCCGTAGTTCTATCTGTCCCTTTCCACAATTTATTCAGTTGTTTAAGGTTTTGAAGAGCAATAGATTTCGTCTTTTAATTTCTTTCATTGTGTCACTATATTTGGCAATTAATGACCCAAGATATTCGAAATTTTCCACCACGTCCAATTTTTCCTCATTAACATATATTTCTTTCTTCATAATAGTTTTATCTGTATGCATTATCTTTGTTTTTGCTATGTTAAGATATAGGTTGTGATTGTCATGAAATGCTGCATGTTAGTGAATCCCAGATCGACGACTGTATGCAGCGAATACCCAGGGAGTAGAAGGGTTAATGAAACAGAAGGATAAAACACAACGGATGGACCAGCGCATATGTATATAGGTCAAGGCGGGAGAGTCGACTACAATACAGGTGACCGGGAGAGTGGAAAAATTAGTTTGCTACA
Organism: Cepaea nemoralis; assembly: GCA_014155875.1. NCBI lineage: Eukaryota > Metazoa > Mollusca > Gastropoda > Stylommatophora > Helicidae > Cepaea > Cepaea nemoralis. Next base: position 22,241 of record JACEFZ010006069.1, on the reverse strand, counting down.
AAGACAGACAGTATCATGGATCAGTCTATTGCGTTCTGGAGGTAGGGATATACGGAAAAGCCCAGATCTGGAATTTTCCACTGACCAGGGATAATGAAGTCTGAATTTGCTTTGTCCAGCAATGTCAAGGACGATGGGACAAAGATGATCTAAAGAGAGTGGCCACGTCTTTGTGTCAGTTTAGTGTGTGTTCCCCAACTGGACGGAAAGATAGAATTATGTGTCCTGTAATGAAAAGAAATATCCTCCTTTATAATGGGATAAAGTGCTTGGCTGAGGATTAATTTCGATTCGTGGATCTACATTAATTCTATATAGGAACATCGATGTGTATAAGGTATATTAAAATATCGTTTTAGAATAGGAATATAGATGAGCGTGTATTACCTTTATCATTACATATTATTAGTGGGTGTTTTAGACTGAGGTGAATTCTTATGTCTTATGCGGATGGTGACTTCGAAAGCCTTGTCATTATGGCTGGAGAAGGACACTTGCATAAGTTAGGAGTAAGGGGCGGACGCTTACCACTCGACTTGTTATATTCATCCCACAGGTTCCCAGTTTCTAGGGACATTAGAGAAGAAAGAAAAACCTACGCTACGTGAACCAATAAAGTACCTACTTAGATCCAGAAAGAACCTAAATAGTTCGTTCAGATGAACAAATACTAACATCAAGAAAAATACAGAAAACTGTATGCTAACACGCATATACAACGGGGCTCCTAAACAGAAAAAGATGTTAAGGTGGGGCAAGCAGAGACTTCAACCTACATACGACTTGCTTATATAGGGTAGAAGAAATAGACAAAGACAATAGTGATAATCATAATAGACAATAGGAAGAACATTGACAATGTGGTGTTTTCTGTTTTTGATGATGGATAATTAATATCATGAAACCGATTTGGGCACAGTCATAAACTTACGGGACTTTTATAGCAATACGGTGAATCAGTGATGAACAGTTTGTTTTCATTTCACTAACGGATTTACCATCAGATTCAAGCCTACGGATCATCCCGGGTGAGCTCTGTCCTGTTTGATGTGATGTCCTGTAATCGTGAAGAATGACTGGCGAGAAGATACAGCTGATAGACATTCTGAGTTCATTCTGTCCACAACCATAGAATACAATAGCAACTACACAGACAATATCCATACACACACCGGACATAGTTTTCTTTATTAATAAATCTTTTATTATATGTTGAAAGGAAATGTTGTCGGAGTATGTGTTGATAGAATAATAGAGAGAGTGACAGAAGTAGATATATGGAAGGGAAGACAGAAGGGAGGGGTGTAGACAAAAGTCAGTCAATAATCCCAACAGATAATAAGTTTGAAGATGTGCTTGTTGATTCCAACTCTCTCCCGGGAAAACAAGTGACATAAAATGGTGGGAGCAGCGGGATACGTACATACATAATACTCATATGACCTAAAAGCATAAAGAGGCATATGCATAGAGAGAGGTACTTGCATATTGGGCACAGGCATAGCGGAGTACCTACATGTTGGGACATACTGATTGGAAGGAATATAAGTATATATTGATGACTTTTAATGGAAGGACGTCCATTGGATATATGGTGCCATTACATATATGGTAGAAACATTTCATTAATGCTGGTGACTTTGCAGTGAGAAAGTTCCAGACAGAGTGAATGTGGATAGGTGGTAAGACATTACATACCTAGTCACACGGTCACACGTCTACATAAGTCTTTATCCTATATCTCCTCTTGTGGATGAGAGAGTGGTTGTGATGTACTGTGTGGTGGGGTAGATTTATAATATTAGATAGACATAGATAAATGGTATAGGTTCTAGGTGGAATATAATTGTATAGTGAGTACTTCTTTTCTGCCTTGAGGGATCTTTACTCAACTTGCTGACTTATCTGCTGTAACTATGGCAACTCCTAAAGTAACTACAGCAGAACTGAGAGCCAACGGGGAGGAAATTGGGTTGGCTGGTTCAGACTTAACTGATTACATCCAAGAAAGAGAGCGAGAGATTCGTCAGGCGGAACGAGAAGATCGAAAGACTGAGTTGGAAGTGAGAAGAATAGAGGTGGAGACCAAGCGACTAGAAATGGAACAAGAGGCCAAGAAACTAGAACAGGAGACCAAGAGACTAGAAATGGAACAAGAGGCCAAGAAAATGGACCAGGAGACCAAGCGACTAGAAATGGAACAAGAGGCCAAGAAAATGGACCAGGAGACCAAGAAACTGGAAATGGAACATGAATACCGCTTGAAAGAGTTAGAACTCAAGACACAAACTAAGGGTGAAATAGATGCAGCAGAAGGAAGTTCATCTTCCCTGGAGCAACCTACATGAGTGGACAGGGTTACCAGGCATGAAGTTTCCCTTAGCGGTCTACGATGAAAGTAAAGAAAAGATATTCCAGTTTTTGGATCGGTTCGAGGCTATGGCAATCGCTATGGGACTAGATAGAACCAGATGGGCTCTTAAAGTATCCCAGTCTTTACGTGGTTCGGGCTACGAGGTCTACACACGCCTACCACCAGGACAGGAAAATCAGTACGAGGAATTGAAAGCAGCTTTGATGAAACATTATGAAGTCACCGCACAAACATATCGGAAAAAGTTTAGATCGTCTAGACGAGAGCCGGGAGAACTATTCGCCGCCTACAGTCTGAGGCTAAAATCCTATCTACAGAAATGGATGGACTTGGCAGAATTCCAGAGGAATTATGAGAGTCTCGAAGAGATGATGGTGGTAGACCAAATGCGAAAGCAAATGTCGAAACCTCTCAGAACCCTTCTTAGGAGAACAAGGGGCGGAACGGATTGATGTGGTGAATAAGCTGGCTGAACGATTCGTGGAAGTACATGGTGAAACGGAGGAACTAAGTACACAATCCAAAAGTCAGGAGAAAACAGAGAAAAAGAAACCAAAAAACTGGGAAGGAGAAAAAGGGGAACCTTATATAAAGCACACAGAGGAGAGTTCAGAGAAGGTGAAGGTAGGAAACCAGAACACCTCGAATTCTCAAGCGAAACGACAGTGGTCTGAAAGGTGGTGTTCATTTTGTAGGGCGGCCTCCCACAACACGAAGCACTGCAGATCGAAACCTAAAAGTTCTTACTTCGCAGCATGCAAAGTGATTCCTACATCGGTGATCACAGACAAGGCTGAGGTCGGCGAAGGAGAAAGGAACAAAAAGGACACACGGAAACCTAGGAAGGGAACAGAGTGCACACACTGCCAGTCGACAACACATAATATTGTGGACTGCAGATGCAAGGCCAAACACGCCAATTGCATAACCAACCTCGAGGAATCAAAAGAGGAAGGCAAGGAAACGGTCAAGGAGATGAAAGACACTCAGGACCAAGAGAGACCACCTGTGGTTGAACTTATTGAAGTCAATGGCCAGCAGGTTGCTTGTCTCTATGATACAGGTTTGGATGGGGAAGCGGTGGTGGACGCCAGCTTAGTAAGCCCAGACCAACTTACAGGGGAGACCATAGAAATACAGCCGGCAATGAGGAGTGCTGTTACCATGACGCTGCCAATCGCCAAGGTGGAGATTAAATCCAGGTACGTCACGGGCATTATTCCAGCTGCTGTATTATCTGACTCCTTATTTCCTATGATCATTGGCACGAAATATGTCTTTTTGGGGATGCCCAAACAGCAAGCCCACAAGGGAACAGTAGTCAGTGTATCTCAAGGGGAGGAAAAAGAGGCAGAGACACTATGCGACAACTCGGAGATAGGAGAATTGCATACTGCCCAGAGGAAGGATACTACGTTGCATCCTTGCTACAGGAAGCTGCAAAGAAGTGCTGAGCCACCAGAACGGGGACAGTACTTTCTGAAGAATCAACTACTCTATCGGAGAGCTGGGAGGGGAGATAACCTGCATGAGCAGTGGGTGGTTCCAGAGACCCACCGTCCTCACATTCTTCAGAGTGGACACATCATAGGCGAGAATCGACATATGGGTGTCAGAGAGACCTTGCAGCAAATATCCGGCCATTATTGCTGGCCAGGAATGACCGGAGATGTACGCCGGTGGGTGAAGTCTTGTTCGGAGTGCCAGAGAGCACCACCCAACAAGCGAATTAAGAGGAAACTAGCTCTTAAAGTGGAAGACAAAGTGGAAGTGTGGAGTCCAGCAGAGACCAATATACTCCAAGTAGGATGGAAAGGACCTTATCCTGTGGAAAAGGTGGTGTCCAAGAACATCTACAAAATACGGATCGGGGAAGAGAAGAAAAATCTCCCTAGACATCTCATTAGGAAATATGAGGAGAGATCCGAGAGCAAAGCTTCACACTTTATGGTGATGGCAGCCATTAGGACACAGGTTACCAGTCCCAGACGAAGACCAGAGATCGCCAGTACAACATAGGAGGGCCTATGGGACAGTACGTGATAGGTCAGATTTACCCAACGACAGGAGGAGGGAAATCACAAGTCAGGGAAAGGACAAGAGTGAAAGTTTCACCGGTAACCAAGTTCAGAAGGGGTGGGTAACGTCGGGAAAAACGAGAATTACCCAGGACTCCAACCAAAGATTGGCTGACCAGATACAACATCGCCCAAGATGGTCCTGGAAGCAAAAGCCCAGGAGGTTTGGGAAAGACGACTCGGTCCGACGAGGACGAGGCGGAACATCCCCAGAGGAAAAGCCGGGGGAAACCAAGAGGACATGGAAGCAGTGTTACAATCAGGATGGGACAATCCGTTTGTATTGTGAGCCGTCGCTGACGCAAGTCGAAAGTAGGTCGACTGAACGTACAGGAGCGAGGAGCCAACACTAGTTTCAGTCGTTAGTAGTAGAGTAGGGTGTCAATTAGAGCGCCTACTAGATAATGAAGTGAGCATGTGAGGATCCAATCATATCATCAACACGTGGTGTTAATAGCTACTTCGTAGAAGCTCAACGCACGATGGATGTGATGGACGTTGTTGCTACAACTGGACGTCACAATGGAATACATCCTTGGTAAGGAGAATGTAGGAGCGGATTTGATATCCAGACATCCAGCTCCGGAGGAAGAAGAATAGGATTGTGGATCATGGGAATCAAACCTACAGCGAGAAAGATTCGACGCGGTCTAATCTCTTAAGAGGGGGCCTATGTCATGAAATGCTGCATGTTAGTGAATCCCAGATCGACGACTGTATGCAGCGAATACCCAGGGAGTAGAAGGGTTAATGAAACAGAAGGATAAAACACAACGGATGGACCAGCGCATATGTATATAGGTCAAGGCGGGAGAGTCGACTACAATACAGGTGACCGGGAGAGTGGAAAAATTAGTTTGCTACAAAGACAGACAGTATCATGGATCAGTCTATTGCGTTCTGGAGGTAGGGATATACGGAAAAGCCCAGATCTGGAATTTTCCACTGACCAGGGATAATGAAGTCTGAATTTGCTTTGTCCAGCAATGTCAAGGACGATGGGACAAAGATGATCTAAAGAGAGTGGCCACGTCTTTGTGTCAGTTTAGTGTGTGTTCCCCAACTGGACGGAAAGATAGAATTATGTGTCCTGTAATGAAAAGAAATATCCTCCTTTATAATGGGATAAAGTGCTTGGCTGAGGATTAATTTCGATTCGTGGATCTACATTAATTCTATATAGGAACATCGATGTGTATAAGGTATATTAAAATATCGTTTTAGAATAGGAATATAGATGAGCGTGTATTACCTTTATCATTACATATTATTAGTGGGTGTTTTAGACTGAGGTGAATTCTTATGTCTTATGCGGATGGTGACTTCGAAAGCCTTGTCATTATGGCTGGAGAAGGACACTTGCATAAGTTAGGAGTAAGGGCGGACGCTTACCACTCGACTTGTTATATTCATCCACAGGTTCCCAGTTTCTAGGGACATTAGAGAAGAAAGAAAAACCTACGCTACGTGAACCAATAAAGTACCTACTTAGATCCAGAAAGAACCTAAATAGTTCGTTCAGATGAACAAATACTAACATCAAGAAAAATACAGAAAACTGTATGCTAACACGCATATACCACGGGGCTCCTAAACAGAAAAAGATGTTAAGGTGGGGCAAGCAGAGACTTCAACCTACATACGACTTGCTTATATAGGGTAGAAGAAATAGACAAAGACAATAGTGATAATCATAATAGACAATAGGAAGAACATTGACAATGTGGTGTTTTCTGTTTTTGATGATGGATAATTAATATCATGAAACCGATTTGGGCACAGTCATAAACTTACGGGACTTTTATAGCAATACGGTGAATCAGTGATGAACAGTTTGTTTTCATTTCACTAACGGATTTACCATCAGATTCAAGCCTACGGATCATCCCGGGTGAGCTCTGTCCTGTTTGATGTGATGTCCTGTAATCGTGAAGAATGACTGGCGAGAAGATACAGCTGATAGACATTCTGAGTTCATTCTGTCCACAACCATAGAATACAATAGCAACTACACAGACAATATCCATACACACACCGGACATAGTTTTCTTTATTAATAAATCTTTTATTATATGTTGAAAGGAAATGTTGTCGGAGTATGTGTTGATAGAATAATAGAGAGAGTGACAGAAGTAGATATATGGAAGGGAAGACAGAAGGGAGGGGTGTAGACAAAAGTCAGTCAATAATCCCAACAGATAATAAGTTTGAAGATGTGCTTGTTGATTCCAACTCTCTCCCGGGAAAACAAGTGACAGTGATGTTCACTGTTCTTTTGGGTTGAGGCTATTAGTTGTTCCATACTATTCTGTGATGTGGATAGTAATACTGTATCATCTGCATACCGAATCTCTGGTATTTCATGACCACTGATATTTAGGGCATCATATTGCTCCCTGGTTATACCATCTCTGACAATTCTATGGTTTCTGCTAGAATCCTAGGCACATCATGTACACTACACACGGCCAATCTTCAAGTATTGCAAAAGACTAGTTCACAAGGACACGATGATCCACTTCAAGATAAGAGGATTGGGGCAATATGTGGTCGCGTTCTGAGATATGTAGAACATATTGTGACAACAGGGAAGACAGAAGATGCTAGATGCAGAGATAGGCAGAGGGGATATACTGGATGAACTGACAGAGAGGCACGGACTGGAATCAGCGGTGTGGCTTCTCAAGAACACAGAGAACGGATCGGCTTCCAACAACATGTATACGCCGTCCTCCGTGGCACATCATAGTGGCTATGGGACGCAGAGGTGTTTCCAAGGCACCAGGGCCGGGTTATATACTGGCCAAGACCTATTGACGCGTCCTCGTCGAGCGTCCTGGGCAACAGGTCCTTTCGGGGTCCTGGCTAAAGTCAGTAGGATCGCCGATTCCTCCGAAGTCGGAGAGTGTCTGCCTGTACGGCGAGGAACCACCAGTCTGCACACCAATAAGCCAGACATGGGACAACGGATACTCACGCAAAACTCAGGTCCTGTATGACATCATACTGATGTTGGACAACAGGATGCCTTCATCCGACATACAGGACTTCGCACTGGAGTTCAAGGCCAGCGAACACAAGCAAGCATAGTGGCTATAATATCTTACACCGGAATTGCACAACCGGTGCTATGGGTTAGGGGTGGTGAACGGGTTTTACAACTGCCGACATGGCAAGTCTAGAGGTCACAGGCAGACGACATGGAAGCGGTCCGCCTTAGGCTGGTTTCGACGCGTCCGTCGCTCAGAAAGCAAGGGCAAACTGCAATGGCAAACTACTGAACGTAAAGATCGCCCAGTAAATCACAGCAAAAAAACATTGTTCGCGTTGATTGCGAGAGAGTGATTGAGAGAGAGAGAGAGAGAGAGAGAGAGAGAGAGAGAGAGAGAGAGAGAGAGAGAGAGAGAGAGAGTGGGGTAGAGGAGGAAAAGATAGATTGGGAGAGAGATTGAGAAAGAGAGAGAGAGGTGGAGGAAGAAAAGAGAGATTGAGAAAGAGAAAGAGAGAGAGCTAGAGAGGTGGGGGAGGACAAGATAGATTGGGAAAGAGATTGAGATTGAGAGAGAGAGAGAGGAGAGAGAGACGAGAGAGAGAGAGAGAGAGAGGGGGGGGGGAGTGGAGTAGGAAAAAAAGAGATTGAGAAAGAGAGAGAGGTCGAGGAGGAAAAGATAGATTGGGAAAGAGATTGAGAGAGAGAGAGAGAGAGAGAGAGAGAGAGAGAGAGAGAGAGAGAGAGAGAGAGAGAGAGAGAGAGAGGGGGGGGGGAGTGGAGTAGGAAAAAAAGAGATTGAGAAAGAGAGAGAGGTCGAGGAGGAAAAGATAGATTGGGAAAGAGATTGAGAGAGAGAGAGAGAGAGAGAGAGAGAGAGAGAGAGAGAGAGAGACGAGAGAGAGAGAGAGAGAGAGAGAGAGAGAGAGAGAGAGAGGAGTGGAGTGGAGTAGGAAAAAAAGAGATTGAGAAAGAGAGAGAGGTTGAGGAGGAAAAGATAGATTGGGAAAGAGATTGAGAGAGAGAGGGAGAGAGAGAGAGAGAGAGAGAGAGAGAGAGAGAGAGAGAGGTGGAGGAGGAAAAAGAGATTGAGAATTTAAGAAAGAGAAAGAGAGAGAGAGGTAAAGAGAGATTGAGAGAGATAGAGAGCGGTTGAGAGAGAGAGAGAGAGAGAGAGAGAGAGAGAGAGACAGAGAGAGACAGAGAGAGAGATGAAAAGAGAGATTGAGAGAGAGAGAGAGGGAGAGAGAGTGAGAGGAAGAGAAGGAACTAACGAGCGAACATTACTCCCGAAGGGTCACGTGATGTAAAAGACATGCAGCTAGCGTGTTACAACACAGGAATTCACCTCACTGGTCAATAGTTGACCCATTCAATACTTGCATTATTATAATGCCCGGATAATACGGACCACATCAGGCGTACAGTAGCGCTCGGATAAGATAATATGGGCCTAACAGAATAGTACCCGTCATGTGACGAAGTCATGGAACTGATATATGTCACAAAGTCATGGAATGGAGATATGTCACAAAGTCATGGAATGGATATATACCACGACGTCATGGAATGGAGACACTTCACAAAGTTATGAAATGGAGACATGTCACAAAGTTATGGAATGGAGATACTTTATAAAGTCATATAACGGAGATACGTCCCGAAGTCATGGAATAGAAATACTTCACGAAGTCAAGTGAGCCGAAATAATTACATCTGGCATTATCGTAATAACTTACAGATTACTGTTCCCGCATGACTATATTCAACTGTCTAAGGCCACACTTGCTTTCACTGTTATATTGAAATAAATGTAACTTCGCTGTTCATAGAACAACATAGAATATAATATGCATAGAACGTTAATAGAATATAACATGTGAAATCTTATAATTTAGTACCTGCTCCCAAGTGTCATATTATTTTTAACGCAATATATGTACGTTGTTTCTTTACTTGTTTATTTATTTTATTTATTTATTTATTTATTTATTTTTTGGTGTTATTGAGAGAAATTGTGAACGCTAAACAAGTAGTTTCGTCTTCTGGTATAAGAAAGTCCATGAACTGATGAAGAATGATAATCCGAAACGTTGAGGAATCCAGAGCAAGAATTAATCTCTGCAAGCTGACGTCAGATGGCTGGTTGTGACAGGTGATCTTGGCGAAAGTTCGCACTTGCCATCTGCGAGAAACACCAGCCGTGCATGAGTTTTATTCCATCGATTACCGGAGTGCTCACACGGCGACATCAGGACGCGACCCAGGCTGGGGACCAGCGCCGTGAGTAGGGGAGGCCGAGTGTTCGGCAGCAATCAGCCTGCGTCTGTTAGTGGCTGAGGTTTATCACCTGGCAGAGAGCGAGGTGAGGGTTTGGCCAGGCAGAAACTCGTGCTATAATCAACATCATCGTCGTTGTCATTCTCATTAATATTATCATCATCATTGCGATCTTCATCATCATTATCATCTTTCTATCCATCCATCGTGTGCCATGAAGATAAGCGTGGAAGGTCATGTTCTGCCATCTCACTCGATCACCAGAGTTGTGGATCAGCTCCGTGTTCCTCTCTCGACCATGCCACGTGGCCAAGCCATCCAGGTATTTGCTTCTAGGTCTTCCCTTTGGTTTCTTCTCTTCGATCTTGCCCGTTGTCACCAAGTTCTCCAATTCATTTCTTCTCATAACATGCCCAAAAAATGTTGACTGTCTACGTTATTAAAACAGTAATTGCTCCATAATCAACTAATTTCTGTTCCAGGTTTATAAACAAGTATTAAAGTCAGCAAAAGCATTTATATTATACTAGCCATAATCTATATTCTCTTGTTTAAGCGAACTGTTTTGAACAGATGAACTCACTTCATTATTTCATATTCAATCATTTAGAATGATTTGAATAATTGTTTACGATTGCTCTGTGCCTGTCCCATGGCATAGATAAATACAATGTTGAAACATAAAGATAAAAATTGGACAATTCTTGAGATGCCACTATGATTATTGTTTTCATTGTGTCTGTATTGGCCTGCGCCATCTTTACATATATACTAGCTGACCCGGCCCGGCTTCGCACAGTCCCTGGCGGGGATCTGTCTGTCTGTCTGTCTGTTTGTCTGTCTGTCTGTCTGTCTGTCTGTCTGTCTGTCTGTCTGTCTGTCTAATAATTTATTGGTTGCAATTAGAAAATTTCGCTTAATGCTAGGATTATTTTTTTTTTTTTTTTAATGTTGTCGTATAATTTTCATGTAAAAAATAATGTTGTCGTATAATTTTCATATAAAAAATGATGTGGTGGTATCGAGAACAACCTTAGATAAACGAAGATCAACTTACAAAAAGCATTAGAAAGAGCACTTGAAAGATCTTTACATCTTCCCCAACAATTCACTTGGGTAAATGGAGCGGCGGCAGCAGCAGCAGCAGAAAGGAAAAAGGACGAGGAGAAGGAGGAGGAGGAGAAGGAGGAGGAGAGGTGGGAGGAGGAGGTGAGGAGAGTGAGGAGAAGGAGGAGGAGGGGAGGAGAAGGGGAGGAGGAGGAAGGATGAGGAGGAGGAGGGGGGAGGAGGTAGGGGGAGGAGGAGTGGAGGAGGAGGGGAGGAGGTGAGAAGGAGGAGGAGGGGAATTTGGAGGAGGGGGAGGAGGGGGAGGGGGAGGAGGAGAGGGAGGGGAAGGCGGAGGTGGGGAGGGAGGAGGAGGAGGGGAGGTGGGAGGGGAGGAGATGAGGAGGAGGAGGAGGAGCATTAGAAAGAGCACTTGAAAGCTCTTTACATCTTCCCCCAACAATTAACTTGGGTAAATGGAGCGGCGGCAGCAGCAGCAGCAGAAGAAAAAGGAGGAGGAGGAGGAGAAGGAGGAGGAGGAGGATTATAACGTATATGCCTGTAGATAACTGTAGCAAAAAGTTCCACCTATTTGAGAAATATGCAACAATTTTACATATATAGCAATGCTATTAAAAGTTATGTCCCCTCGCTATATATAAATTATAATGTAAATTAAAATATTAAATAATATTAAGTAAATAACTGTTTGAACACTAACAAACTATGACACTTGGCAGCACCGGAATGATAAGAAGGCGTGTAGAAAATTTCATCTCAATCGGATGGACCATTCGCGAACGCATAAATAACATACATACATACAGACATACATTCTATTTTATATATATATATAGACTAGCTGACCCGGCCCGGCTTCGCCCAGACCCTGGTGGGGAGCATCTCATTTAATTCATATAAGTAGTCATATAAGTTCTCGTTCCCGTTACCGACTGTCTGTCTGTCTGTCTGTCTGTCTGTCTGTCTGTCTGTCTGACCCGGCCCGGCTTCGCCCAGACCCTGATGGGGAGCATCTCATTTAATTCATATAAGTAGTCATATAAGTTCCCGTTCCCGACTATCTATCTGTCTGTCTGTCTGACCCGGCCCGGCATCGCCCAACTCCTGGTGGGGAGCATCTCATTTAATTCATATAAGTAGTCATATAAGTTCCCGTTCCCGACTGTCTGTCTGTCTGTCTGTCTGTCTGTCTGTCTGTCTATCTATCTGTCTGTCTGTCTGTCTGTCTGACCCGGCCCAGCCCATGGTGGAGAGCATCTCATTTAAATCATATAAGTAGTCATATAAGATCCCGTTCCCGACTATCTGTCTGTCTGTCTGTCTTGGGTAAATGGAGGAGGGAGGAGGAAGAGGGAGGTGGAGGAGGGAAGAGGAGGGAGGAGGAGGAGACAGGAGACAGGAGGAATAGGGAGGAATAGGAGGGAGGAGGAGGGATTAGGAAGAGGAGGGAGGAGTAGGGTGGAGGAGGAGGGAGGAGGAAGAGGGAGAAGGAGGGAGGAGGAGAACGCAGGAGGAGGAGGGAGGAGGAGGAGGAGAGGGAGGAGGAGGAGAGGGAGGAGGAGGAGAGAGTAGGAGGAGGGAGGAGGCGGAGGGAGCAGGAAGAGGGAGGAAGAGGGAGGAGGAAGAGGGAGAAGGAGGAGGGAGGAGAAGGAGGAGGGAGGAGGAAGAGGAGGAGGAGGGAGAAGGAGGGAGGAGGAGACGCAGGAGGAGGAGGAGGAGGAGGAGAGGGAGGAGGAGGGAAAGGGAGGAGGAGGGAGGAGGAGGAGAGAGTGGGAGGAGGAAGGAGGCGGAGGGAGAAGGAAGAGGGAGGAAGAGGGAGGAGGAAGAGGGAGAAGGAGGAGGGAGAGAAGGAGGGAAGAGGATGAGGGGGAGGAGGAGGAAGAGGGAGGAGGAGGAATGTGAAGGGAGGAGGAGGGAGGAGGTAGAGGGAGGAGGAGAGGAGGAGGAGGAGAGGAGGAGGAGGAGAGGAGGAGGGATGAGGGAGGAGGGAGGGAGGAGGAGGAGGGAGGAGGAGGAATGTGAAGGGGATGAGGGAGGAGGAGGGTAGTAGGGAGGGAGGGATTGAGGAGGAGAGGGAGGGAGGAGGACGGAGGAGGACGGGGAGGAGGAGGGAGGAAGGAAGAGGAGGGAGGAGGGGAGGAGGGAGGGGTGAGGAGGGGGAGGAGGAGAAGGGGAAGGAGAGGGTGGCGAAGGAGGAAGGAAGAGGAGGGCGAGGAGGTGGTGAGGAGGAGGAAGAGGGAGGAGGGAGGAGGAGAAGAGAGTGGAGGAGGGAGGAGGAGGGAGGAAGAGATAGCGGAGTAGAGGAGAGGGAGGAGGAGGAGTAAGGAGGAATCGAAGGAGGAGGAGGGAGGATGAGGATTAAAGAGAAGGAGGGGGGAAAGGGGAGAAGAAGGAGGGAGGAGGAGGGAGGAGGAGAGCGGAGGAGGAAGAGGATGAGGAGGAGGAGGTGGGAGGAGGAAGGAGGAGGAAGGAGGAGGAGGTAGAGGAGGAGGAGGAGGAGGAGGTAGAGGAGGAGGAGGAGGAGGGAGGAGGAGGAGGGAGGAGGAGGAAGGAGGAGGAGGAGGAGGAGGAGGAGGGAGGAGGAGGGAGGAAGGAGGGGAGGAGGAGGAGGAGGGAGGAGGAGAGGAGGGAGGAGGAGGAGGAGGAGGAGGAGGAGGTGGAGGGAGAAGGAGGAGGGAGGAAGAGGTAGAAGGAGGAGGGAGAAGGAGGAGGAGGAGGAGGAATGATGAGGAGGGAGGAGGAGGAAGAGGGATGTGGAGGAAGGAGGAGGAGGAGGAGGAGGAGGAGGTAGAGGGAGGAAAAGGGAGGAGGAGAAGGAAGAGGAGGAGGAGGGAGGAGGAGAAGGGAGTAGGAGGGATGAGGAGAAGGGAGGAGGAGAGGGAGGAGGAGGGAGAAGGGAGGGGGAGAAGGAGGAGGAGAGGGAGGAGGGGAGGAGGTAGAGGGAGGAGGAAGAGGAGGAGGGTGGAGGTAGAGGGAGGAGGAGGAGGAGGAGGTAGAGGAGGAGGAGGGAGGAGGGAGGAGGATGGAGGAGGAGGGGAGAGGAAGAGGGAGAAGGAAGAGGGAGAAGGAGGAGGGAGAGGAGGAGGGAGGAGGGGAGGAGGTAGAGGGAGGAGGAAGAGGAGGAGGGTGGAGGGAGGAGGTAGAGGGAGGAGGAGGGGAGGAGGTAGAGGCAGGAGGAGAAGAGAGGAGGAGGGAGTTCGCCATTCCGAATTCATACTCGTCTAGGTTCTGTGATTTCGGTCCTTCCATTGATTGTTCTTCCCTTCTACACGACTGTAGATAACTTCCTTACACATAAAAAGATGAATTGTTATTGATATTGCCGTGGCATGGAGGCATATATATCAGCAGCAGAGTTGAACGCCTACGCCAGCCGGCACGGCACTTGATGATGATGATGATTGCCGTGTGACGATTCTGTGTAGTCACGTCATTTTCTTCCCTTTCCTAGCGTTTTGGTTCGGGGATTCTTTCATCATCATCATCATATATTTACGTACGTATTTTGGGAATGGGAGGAGGGAGGAGGAGGAAGAAGAAAAAAAAATACGACAGTTGGCAGCGCTGGAATGAAAGGAAGGCGTGTAGAAAATTTCATCTCAATCGGATGGGCCGTTCGCGAACGCATAAAGGACATACATACATACATACAGACAGACAGACAGACGGAGATTGCCGTTTATATATAAGACTAGCTGACCCGGCCCGGCTTCGCCCAATCCTTGGTGGGGAGCATCTCATTTAATTCATATAAGTAGTCATATAAGTTCCCGTTCCCGTTACCGACTATCTGTCTGTCTGTCTGTCTGTCTGTCTGTCTGTCTGTCTGTCTGTCTGTCTGTCTGTCTGTCTGTCTGTCTGTCTGTCTGTCTGACCCGGCCCGGCATCGCCCAGCTCCTGGTGTGGAGCATCTCATTTAATTCATATAAGTAGTCATATAAGCTCACGTTCCCGTTCCCGACTATCTATCTGTCTGTCTGTCTGTCTATCTGTCTGTCTGTCTGATCCGGCCCGGCTTCGCCCAGCCCCTGATGGGGAGCATCTCATTTAATTCATATAAGTAGTCATATAAGTTCCCGTTCCCGTACTGTCTGTCTGTCTGTCTGTCTGTCTGTCTGTCTGTCTGTCTGTCTGTCTGCCTGCCTGTCTGTCTGTCTAATCATTTATTGGTTGCAGTTAGAACAACCTTAGATAAACGAAGACCAACTTACAAAAAGCATTAGAAAGAGCACTTGAAAGATCTTTACATCTTCCCCAACAATTAACTTGGGTAAATGGAGCAGCGGCAGCAGCAGCAGAAGAAGAAGAAAAAGGAGGAGTAGGAGCTGGGAGGAGGAAGAGGGAGGTGGAGGGAGGAGGAGGAGAAAGAGAGAAGAGGAGGAGGGAGGAGGGAGAGTTAGGAGGGGGAGGAGAAGAGGAAGAGGGTAGGAGGTGGAGGAGGGGAGAGGAGGAGGAGGAGGAATATAACGCATATGCCTGTAGATTTAATAATGGCTGAAGTTGTTCCATGTCTTCTTAGAGTTGGCGACAGTGTAAAGAAATATAAAATCTTCAAACTTGATAGAGATAAGGTAACTGTTATTTATTCATTCTTTAAGCAAAAAAAGATGAGTAGATAAATGCATTATGCATTATTTTTATGAAAACTTTAAAAATGCCTTACAGATTGTATCATTATTTATTATAACTCATATGCCGGTACATAACTATGGACAAAGAGTTTATAAATTTTGAAAACGATGCCACAATATGACTATAAGTTATACATAAAAGTTATGCCCCTTGAAATAACTTTTACAGAGTTAAGTCCCCTGAGATATATGAAATTATAATGAAAAATGAAAAATGAAATAATATTGGGTAAGCAGCCGATTTCACAGTACAAAAATTTGACAGTGGGCTGCGCTGGAATGAAAAGAAGACGTGTAGAAAATTTCATCTCAATCGGATGGGTCGTTCGCGAGCGCATAAAGGACATACATACATACATACATACAGACAGACAGACAGACAGACAGACAGACAGACAGACAGACAGACAGACAGACAGACAGACAGACGGAGATCGCAATTTATATATAAGATTATGAAGGACTAATTAAATTTAAGGATAATATAAAATTATTGTTTAATCTATAAAAGGCATACATCATCTTTATCATCACTATAATCATCATTGTAATCTTCATCATCAATGCCACCTTCATCATCCTCGTTGTCATCTTTAATGTCATCCTCATCATTTTCATTGGCTCCTCGTCACCATTATCATTGTCATCATCATCATCATTACTATCATCTTCAATGACATCATATTCATCATTATCATCATAATTCTCATCCTCATTGTCATTCTCATCATCATTATCATCATCATGGTTACACTCAAAATCATTATCGTCATACTTGTCATCATTGTCATACGCATACACATCATTATCATCATTATCATCATCATTACCATTATCAGCAACATTCTCATCCTCAACATCATTATCGTCACCATTGTCATCCTCATAATTACTATCATCATATTTGTCATCCTCATCATCATTATCAACTTAATTATTATTATCGCCATCATCATCATTATTTTCATCAGCAATGTCACATTCATTATCGTTATAATCATCCATCCATCCATCATGTGCCATGCCGGTAAGCGTGGGCGGTCATAATTTGCCATTTCACTCGATCACCAGAGTCGTGGATCAGCTCAGTGTTCTTGTCTCGACTATGCCACATGGTAAAACCATCCAGGTATTTACTTCTCTGTCTTCCCCTCTTGTTCTCTTTTACTCGATCTTGCTAGTTGTCACCAAGTTCTCTAATTTATTTCATCTCATAACATGTCTGTAATCATGATAAATTAGGCAACTTTAAAGAATGTAGTTTGCTATTGCCGGTCTCTCTGGCCGAGGGGTTACACCACTTTCTCCGTAATCCCGTTTATCACGCAGAGTCTCGTAGCGGGCGAGAACTGGGAGCGGTTCGCCCCCCGCTGGTGACTTGCGGGATAACTGCGCCGGCCGCTCAGAAAGCAATGGCAAACTACTGAGCGTAATCTTGCCAAGAAATCAACAGACAGCTGAAAGATGCTGCTGTTGACAGCGATGTCCTGTAAAAGGATATGCGAATTTAAAAAAAAAAAAGTTTGCTATTGCTTTCCTTCTTGGCATTGACCATACTGGCCAGGTGACCGTAGCCATTGTCTTGTTAAAGAGATCGTCTGCCTACCGTCGCGAAACTTGAGACCATAACCAACAGCTATCTGTCGGCTGGCCATATGTCCAATGCGACATAAGCACGTGAAATGGTCTTTTAGTGACCATAAACCCAAACCTTCCCCAGGCCGGATGACCCTGTACCTGTTGTTGACCTGTGGTCAGCCTGGAGTTCGTTCACCTGTCGCTGACCTCCAGGTGTCATCAAAAGTTAAACATTTCTGTCCGCAGATATGGTGTCTCCGTGGCCAGGTAGATACGCCGCCTGCCTCGCTCTCCGAATGTCGTAGGTTCGATTCCGGACTACTTTGATAGGTTCACGAGTGCAATTTTTTCAGAGACTTCTGGGGGTCGTCTCTGGAGCTACAGAGTTTGTGCTTTGGGTGTTGCTTTCAGCAGGCCGACTTGTGGAAAGAGACCGGGCTATAATGAATATAACCCGGTGCAATTACATGCTCACGCCTTTTAAGGCCTTTTATTTTTTTTCACAGATTTACAGAGAGATAAATGTAGAAGTTTTCAAGTACCGAGTTGAACATTTCACAGATTTATAGCGAGATAAATGTAAAAGTTTGCAAGTACTGAGTTGAACATTTCACAGATTTATAGCGAGATAAATGTAGAAGTTTGCAAGTACTAAGTTGAACATTTCACAGATTTACAGCGAGATAAATGTAGAAGTTTGCAAGTACTAAGTTGAACATTTCATAGATTTACAGCGAGATAAATGTAGAAGTTTGTGAAGATTGTCAGAGACAAATAATCGAGCCTAAGTGTTGCAGCCAAGCCCCTAAGATATTTGACCATTAGGCCCCCTCCCGCGAGTCGATGTGGAATTGTAACCCCTGCCCGGAGACAACAAACAAGGGCTACACTCTATTACTCTCTCATAACAAAGACTTGATGTGATCTGGTTTGATACGACCGGCGCCGATCGCCTACGGTCGCCCAGACATGTTCCGCCCTGACAGACATTCTGTGATGCTCCATCAAGGCGTGGAGTTGAGGGCAACAAATGACAATGCATTGTAAACGGGGACGAGTTCCTTGTTTTCTCATACACCGCACGCTTCGTTTAATTGATTACTTTGGGTATTTGTAAAACGGCCATTTCGTACACACTAAATCACTGTGTTGGGAAGCGATGTGGTTCAGCGGCTAAAGTCTTGCCTGTGGGTCCGGTTGTCATATATTCGAAGCATCTAGAAAAGGATGTTTTAAAAACAAGTGAATCTAGGATTCCAGGTCGAAAATTTCTAATGTAGGTGCCCGGACATGTGGCAGAATGTGACAACGGCCTGCGTGAGATTGAAAACATTACACCCCCTCCCTTCACCCCTTTGTTTTGTGTGCCGAGTAGTCACCACTAGCGTACCGAATGTTTCGTGTGCCGATTAGTCACCACTAGCGTACCGAATGTTTTGTGTGCCGAGTAGTCACCACTAGCGTGCCGAATGGTCTATACAAATATCTGCCTAGCACCATATACCCAGGACATATAAGGCGGGTACAGGGGTCACTGGCTGACTTGACTGATGCCGCTGTACCGGGAGCAGCGGTACAGCGGTGGCCAGCACGTGTACCAGCACGCCCCATGTGTTCACATCTCTAGCGGGATTGATATTTTAAACTGTGGACTTGGGTTCCCAGGTGGGTCCAGACTTGGATTCCCAGGTGGGTGTAGACTCGGGCTCCCAGGTAGGTGCAGACTAACATGGGAAGTATAGGCGGCCTGCGTGCCGTGGACAACATGACCTCCTCCAGCGAGCCGTGGACAACATGACCCCCTCCAGCGTGATGTGGACAACATGACCCCCTCCAGCGTGCCGTGGACAACATGACCCCCTCCAGCGTGATGTGGACAACATGACCCCCTCCAGCGTGCCGTGGACAACATGACCCCCTCCAGCGTGATGTGGACAACATGACCCCCTCCAGCGTGATGTGGACAACATGACCCCCTCCAGCGTGATGTGGACAACATGACCCCCTCCAGCGTGATGTGGACAACATGACCCCCTCCAGCGTGATGTGGACAACATGACCCCCTCCAGCGTGATGTGGACAACATGACCCCCTCCAGCGTGATGTGGACAACATGACCCCCTCCAGCGTGCCTGTGGACAACATGACCCCCTCCAGCGTGATGTGGACAACATGACCCCCTCCAGCGTGATGTGGACAACATGACCCCCTCCAGCGTGATGTGGACAACATGACCCCCTCCAGCGTGATGTGGACAACATGACCCCCTCCAGCGTGATGTGGACAACATGACCCCCTCCAGCGTGATGTGGACAACATGACCCCCTCCAGCGTGATGTGGACAACATGACCCCCTCCAGCGTGCCGTGGACAACATGACCCCCTCCAGCGTGATGTGGACAACATGACCCCCTCCAGCGTGATGTGGACAACATGACCCCCTCCAGCGTGCGTGGACAACATGACCCCCTCCAGCGTGATGTGGACAACATGACCCCCTCCAGCGTGATGTGGACAACATGACCCCCTCCAGCGTGATGTGGACAACATGACCCCCTCCAGCGTGCCGTGGACAACATGACCCCCTCCAGCGTGATGTGGACAACATGACCCCCTCCAGCGTGATGTGGACAACATGACCCCCTCCAGCGTGCCGTGGACAACATGACCCCCTCCAGCGTGATGTGGACAACATGACCCCCTCCAGCGTGATGTGGACAACATGACCCCCTCTAGCGTGCCGTGGACAACATAACCCCTCGAGCGCTCATTGGTGTATAAAATATAGGGCTAGCACCAGGTGGCCGATACGTCACGAGGTACGTGAACTTGTCCTTCACCTTTCACTGACCTTCAGTTGCAAGTACCGAGTTGAACATTTCACAGATTTACAGCGAGATAAATGTAGAAGTTTGCAAGTACCGAGTTGAACATTTCACAGATTTACAGCGAGATAAATGTAGAAGTTTGCAAGTACTGAATCGAACATTTCACAGATTTATAGCGAGATAAATGTAGAAGTTTGCAAGTACTAAATCGAACATTTCACAGATTTATAGCGAGATAAATGTAGAAGTTTGCAAGTACTAAATCGAACATTTCACAGATTTACAGCGAGATAAATGTAGAAGTTTGCAAGTACTGAATCGAACATTTCACAGATTTACAGCGAGATAAATGTAGAAGTTTGCAAGTACTGAATCGAACATTTCACAGATTTACAGCGAGATAAATGTAGAAGTTTGCAAGTACTGAATCGAACATTTCACAGATTTATAGCGAGATAAATGTAGAAGTTTGCAAGTACTAAATCGAACATTTCACAGATTTACAGCGAGATAAATGTAGAAGTTTGTGAAGATTGTCTGAACAAACAATCGAGCCTAAGTGTTGCAACCAAGTCCTTGAGATATTTGATCATTCAGCCCGTTCCGCGCACCCATGTGGAATTGTAACTCCTGCCCGGAGACAACAAACAACGGCCTACACTCTATTACTCGCTCATAATAATAATGACTCCCCCCCCCCCCCCTTGACGTGTCTCCACCTTGCCGTGGTAGAGGAGGGGGGGGGGGGGGGGCTTGCGTGTCCCGGTGACCGCAAGAGCATTGTCGACGGAAGCACAACTACATGTCGGACAGGCCTTGGGTTAGGGACCAGGTCCAAGAGAGACACAACCTGCTGCTCTGCAGGTGGACTGAGGATACGATGCCACTAATTCCTTGGTCCGGACACATACTCTAAGTCTCCCCACAGAGGGAATATGGCTGAACGCCTCTAAGCCATTAACACTTGGATGTGAGAGCCGGGCCGATACTCGCCTACCTCAAAATGAAGGTGGGATGCTGAGCACGCTACATGCTTAGTTCAGATACTTGCTCGAAGGCTCTCAGCTGGGGGATATGAGGGATTCCCGGATGAGAGGGCATGGCCGTTACTCGCTAATTAATGCACGGAGGTAAGGTGATGAGCCGGCAGCACATGTAGCCTACCTCGTGAGCGGGCACTAAAGGTAGAAACAGCTCCACAGTCGCACGAAATGGTTTCGATGAAAGTCTGTATCTATGCTCATAGAGTGAGCGTAGTCATAGGTGGAAAAACGTCTCATTAACATGAAATGGAACGCTTGGCTAACGAATCTATTGCGTGGAAGTCCGAAGCGAAAGCTTGCCTAGTGGATGTCGTCCGCAGGCTGAAAGTTTCTGGTTTGTGCGGGGAGCGGCCAGTGGCAAACGAGATGCCCAATATATGGAAATGAGGATTTCAAGCAGCCATGAGCAGGATGTGGTGATTCCTCTGTTGAGCCCAGTCTCAGAGTAATATGTGCCGGCCCTGCAGTTATGGAAGTCTCCTTGGATAGCGAGGAATGCCCATGGTCTGCCCCTGCCTTCCGTTGAGGGTTGACCGTGATGTCTTTGACCGTTGTACCTTGACCAGCTGAGATGTGAGCGACACCACACAAAAATGACTCTCGAAACCTCCAGGACGGTTAACCTCATCAAAAACGCTCGCTGAACCCTGATGTGCAGGCCTAAGGGTAGCAAATTGAAAACTGATACAACGCAAAAACGTTCGAGTGTAATGTCTCATGTGCCCGGAACAGCTCTGACTAGCTAGTTTTCCGAATGTCCTTGTGACAGGAACAGCTCTGAATATATAAGTCCTCCGGGCACAACGAATAGCACATGTCCGAATCGAAAGTTCGCTAAGTGGATACTGTCTGCAGGCCGGCCTGGTTTGTGCAGGGAGCGGCCCGTAGCGAACGAAATGCCCAATACATTGAAGTGAGGAATTAAAGCAGCCATGAGCAGGACGTGGCGATTCCCTCGGCGAGCCCAGCACCAGAGCGCTATGTGTCGGCTCTGAAACGATGGAAGCCTCCCTTGGATGGCAGATAATGCCCATGGACTGTCACTGTCTTCCATTGAGAGCTGATCATAAAGTATTCGACCGTTTTAACTTGACCAGCTGGGATGTGGATGGAACCACAAAAGTGAGAGTCCCACAGGAATGCTAACCTGGTCAAAATCGCAGGCAAAAGTCGGATGTGTTTGCCTAAGGGTTTAGGCCCAAGGGTGCATAACAATACACCGCAATTACATCTGAAAAAACACTCCGGATGAACGCAGAAGAAGAAGATAAAGACTTGATGTAATCCTGGTTTGATGCGACCGGTGCAAAGGCACAAATATCGCAGCTCCGCTGTAAACTGACACAACCAATTACGTCCAAAACAAAGCATATCA
>JACEFZ010006068.1:470000-475177 GCA_014155875.1 Cepaea nemoralis | reverse complement strand
CTCCTTACCCCCTTCTCCCTCCCCATCACTCCCCCGCCTAATCTCACCTGCTCTTCTATTTATACTTGCTCACTCTCTCCTTTCTCACCTCCCTTATCTCCTTGAGCCCCAAGCACCCATTGAAGCAGGCAGGCTGTGGCGGATCAGCATCCAATTGGCCGGGGGCTGCTCAGCTTGAGGCTGGTGGTAGCTGATCAGTGACACCTGAAGGTGTCTCCCACCGTCAGAGGCAACGCGTGGCGCCCCATGTCTACGCCAATTTACATGGACTTATAACCCATAAGAGTTGCCTCTCGCTTTGATTCCGAGACCGGTTACGACCAGGGATGGAGTTATTGCCTCTCCATAGCACAAAGCCTGGGCTAAAATATAGAGATCATGTGTTGCCCATGCAGCATGATCCCTCTCCCGGCCTGCCTAGTTCACTCCAGAGGAAAGGTGACATTGCAGAAGCTGCCTGATCAGCAAAGCAATGCATTAACTGTCCGCCTGTCGGAGCTTCGATCCTAGATCAGCCGCCAACCAAGGCTTAGGGCCTGGTATGCCCTGCCATGACATTTTGTCTTTGGCTTGCATTTCCTCGCACCAGGGTAAGGCTTGTACCCTCCCAATTGAGCTCTTCTGCCCGAAGCCGTTGGCACAATGTGGGGTGTCGGGTTTGGTAAGCGCCGCCCAACGTTCGGCGCTAACAGAATGCTGGAATTACCGTCTACTGTTATACGGTAGCTGACTAAGACCTGACACACCTGTATATATATATATATATATATATATATATATATATATATATATATATATATATATATAATATATATATATATATATATATATATATAAGTCAGGTCTTAGTCAGATATGACTGAACTACCGTATGACAGTAGACGGTAATTCCAGCATTCTGTCAGCGCCAAATGTTGGGCGGTGCTTACCAAACCCGACACCCCACATTGTGCCAGCGGCTTCGGGCGAAAGAGCGCAATTGGGAGGGTACAAGCCTTATCCTGGTGCGACGAAATGCAACCTAGAGACAAAATGTCATAACAGGGCAGACCAGGCCCTAAGCCTTGGTTGGCGGCTGATCTAGGATCGAAGCTCCGACAGGCGGACAGTTAGAGCATTGCTTTGCTGATCAAGCAGCTTCTTCTACTTGTCTTGTTCCAGATGTATAGGTGTTACCTTTCCTCTGGAGTGAACTGGGCTGGCCGAGAGAGTGATCATGCTGCATGGGCAACACATGGTCTCTGTATTTTAGCCCAGGCTGTGTGCTATGGAGAAGCAATAACTCCATCCCTGGTCTTCCT
The DNA here is from genome assembly GCA_014155875.1 of Cepaea nemoralis. Lineage (NCBI taxonomy): Eukaryota > Metazoa > Mollusca > Gastropoda > Stylommatophora > Helicidae > Cepaea > Cepaea nemoralis. The sequence goes on along the minus strand of JACEFZ010006068.1, from coordinate 473,876 downwards.
AGGAGATCAAGTCTAACCCGAATCACAGTGCGGCTACCGAAAGAACCGGTCTACCATTGATATGATATTCTCATTGCGACAAATGCAAGAAAAATGCCGGGAACAGAATAAACCACTGTTCATTGCCTTTATCGACATCACAGAGGCATTTGATTTGGTCAGTCGTTAGGGTCTGTTCAAGGCACTAAAGAAGATTGGCTGCCCACCAACTCTTCTGTCCATTGTGGAATCGTTCCACACAGGGATGAAGGGTTTAATCAAGTTTGATGGTGCAACTTAAGAAGAGTTTGAAATCAAGAGTGGAGTTAAGCAAGGTTGTGTATTAGCACCCCACCCTCTTTGGAATATACTTTTCACTTCTACTGAAATATGCCTTTCGTGATCAGGATGATGGTATATACATTCACTCACGCTCAGATGGCGGCCTCTATAATGCTCAACGATTGAAGGCCAAGACCAAAATTAAGAGTGTATAATCAGAGAGTTGCTCTTTGCGGATGATGCTGCAATTACGACCCACTCTGAGGAAGAATTACAACATCTACTATCTGCTTTCTCCAATGCTTGTTCTGAATTTGGTTTAACAATTAACAACATGAAGACACATATTATGTCACAAGGTGCGCATGGGGTACCATCAATCTTTATTGACGACGCGGAACTGGGGATCGTGATCCATTTTACATATCTAGGATCAAAGGTAACTACCAAATTTTCCCTAGATCGGGAGGTCAACATTAGGATTGGTAAAGCAGCAACAATAATGAACAAAATGAGTCTGCGAGAATAGGAAGCCTACTGCCAAATCAAAAGTCCTCGTCTACCAAGCCTGTGTCCTTAGTGCTCTTCTTTATGGCAGTGAAGCCAGGACAACTTACTCACACCAAGAGAATCGTTTATACAGCTTTCATATGCGGTGTCTGCGAATAATACTTGGTATTTAGTGGCAGGACAAAATCACAAATACTGAAGTATTGGACAAATCAGGTTGTGTGACCGTGTGTTCCATGCTCAGTCTTCGTAGACTTAGATGGACAGGACATGTTAAAAGGATGGATGATGGTAGAATACCAAAGGACATCTTCTTTGGTGAATTACAGATGGGTAGGAGATTTCAGGGTCGGCCTCTACTACGATACAAATATGTGTGTAAGCGGGGCATGATTGATACAGGCATTGATAATGCAATGGTTGCAAGTCGCCGCTGAACGTGTTGCATGGAGGGCAACTATCAGAACTGGAATAAAGACAAAGGAAAAATTTATTGCTGTTAAAGAAAATACAGAGCGTGTGAGAGACGTAAGATTGTGCATGATGGTGGAAATGACCATGTTTTCACATGCATCCACTGTGGACAAACATTTGCAGCACGAATTGGCCATATCAGTCACACTTGCCACCGATCTGGGCCGTAGTTATTATGCCTTTTTGAAGCACAATGTACCAAACTATCGTCTGTGAAAACGGAAAGGTGCCAATGTTATATATATATATATATATATATATATATATATATATATATATATATATATATATATATATATATATATATATATATATATAAAATGCGTTAATACCTCCCTATATACTTATATACAAATATACATACATACATACATACACACCACACATATACATACATACATACAGACAGACAGACAGACAGACAGACAGACAGACAGACAGACAGACAGACAGACATATATGCATGCATGCATGCATGCATGCATACATACATACATACATACATACATACATACATACATACATACATACATACATACATACATACATACATACATACATACATACATACATACATACATACATACATACATACATACATACATACATACATACATACATACATACATACATACATACATACATACATACATACATACATACATACATACATACATACATACATACATACATACATACATACATACATACATACGTACGTACGTACATACATACATACATACATACATACATACATACATACATACATACATACATACATGACGGGATGAGTCTAGATCACTATGCAAACACCACCACTACTACGTTAGTGGAATTCCTAATTTACATTCTGGATTCAGTACGGCAGCTAAATTACTGATCGTGACGTCATATTGGCGACGCAGACATTTGCTGCACTAAAACTACACACTGTACTATCAAATGATGTCACAAGGGAAATCCCCTGTCTTCAACCCTTATCATTAATACGAAGTATATGGCCGTCACTCCCTAGCAACGGGAATACAGCGATATGCTAATAGTACGGCTGCACCGAAATTGTGACTAACAACTTCCGTCAGGTTCACAACGACCATAGCTGCTGTGCTAGGCAGACCTTACATTAAGTGAGCTGCCATATCCAATTGCATCCTTGGTAGATTATACCAAAACAGATCTTTATTGCTGCAATAAGACTGGGGGTGAGTGTAATAACACAATAGTTACGATTATAGTAAGTAGTGTGTACACATTTATATTCTGATATTGGGAAAACACAAAACTTTCCCGACCATGTATATTTATGAAACGTGGTATTTGAAAGGGGAGACATTGAGAGAAAACATGTGAGGCCTAGATATATTTATAGATAAAAATATATATATATATATAAGGTATAAACCTTACTGATTATTTTCATATGCATTTTGTGAATGTATTTACGTGTATATTTTGTTGAAAATATGATGACATGATTTTGCCATATGGGCAGAAGTAGGAGAGACATGTGGAACATGATTCTCATATGCCAGCAATATTACTAGGCGATTTATATTCAAACATAAATTTGCTTACCCCTGATTCACCGCCATGCCGAACTACATGACACTGACGGTCAAAAGTTCAAAGCAAATACCATGTGGTGAGGAATCGGAATTTGGGGAGTAAATAACTCAACAAGGGATAACTGAGACATCCTAAAGCCCAATGCCTGTAATATCTCAGTCCCCTTGCTTGCCTGCTTGCCTTCTTCTTATCTTTTAGCTCGTATATTCTGTGGGGTATACCTCACGACTTTGTGACGACACTTGATTGCTTTATGCCTAATGATTGATGTGGGATTAGGTTGAATTATTGTTGCCCTTTCCTTAGCTATCTAGGGAACCATCCTGGCTGCCCAGGACTTTCTCACTATGGTGTTAAGGACTGCACCAGTAATTATTGCATATGAGTCACTTCAAGTTTTACAAACATGTACATTTTGTAATGCCTTTTTCAAACAAAGATTTGTCTACTGGTTTTACTCCAATGGACCATGCGGTCTTAGAATGTGTCCACTTCTGGACCCTTTTTCACCTTGTATCACCATGTCATACAATGTATAGCCAAGCTAATAGGAGCTATTAGCCCTTTGCTTTTGATACAGAATAGCAGAGAGGAACTATGTTTTATTCCTATTCTGCATCTGACACATACACAACAGACACACAACACCAGCACTCAGACACATTGCTATTGTCAAGACACTAAGGAGTCTGCAAACTGTTTGTTTTATTTAAGGAGCCTCGCTGCTGATACTGCTGACACCTAACTGGTCCGGTTACCAAAACTTTGAGCCACCAACTAGTGGAGACGGAACCTGGAATCCAGAGGAGCATCGTACACCTGTCGAATGCCAGGGTCGACTCCAAGACATAGTCCAAACGAAAGCCAGCACTACCCCTAACCGAGATCAGATTGTCTCAGGTGACTCTGTGTCTACATGTGTTCTGAGTGTGTCACTGTCTGGATGGTGTAAATGATGATATGCTATCGAGCTAAGCATCAGAAAACTTTTTGTACCTGTAACATAAATTTTATTGTCCTCGTTCACCACTTGAACCACAATTTTCATTTTCTCTTTTATTATTA